>CALYMY010000531.1:0-19745 GCA_944548615.1 Micropterix aruncella | reverse complement strand
TTATTTCAAGGGAAATAACAAGACAAGACGAGCTACTTGACAGATGGAAGAATTTAAAATTTCGAATTTCGTTTTTTTATTTTCTAAAGGTGTGATATAAAGAAGCTGCGATCAATATTCAGCTGAAAACTTAAAACTAAAAGCGTGACATGCCCTCATATCAATGAAAGGAAACAGTCAGCTCTTTCCTATTAGTTGGAAAGATTACCTTTGACCTAAATGGATTATTTACAATGAACGAAACATAAAATATGTAAAAATTCAATATTTTGAAATATTTGATAATTTTGTGTATATATTCTTTTTAGAATTGATCAATAAGATGATTATAAAGTAAATAATTATAAAAGCCACTTACATCGTGACGAAGGATTCCCTTGATCGGATTCGGGAATGCTTTAGGCGTTAACGAGAATGATGAATGCCTCTCACTTGCGGAAAGAGGAGTAGGTTTAAGTTGGGCCCATTTTACAACTAGTAACGCTCATCCTTCATCCAATTATCTCAAAAATTAATCTACAATCCTTCTTTATACGTAAACTCACTCAATTTCCTATTATTTCAAGGGAAATAAACAAGACAAGACGAGCTACTTGACAGGTGGAAGAATTTGAAATTTCGAATTTCGTTTTTTTATTTTCTAAAGGTGTGATATAAAGAAGCTGCGATCAATATTCAGCTGAAAACTTAAAACTAAAAGCGTGTTTCGTTCATTGTAAATAATCCATTTAGGTTAAAATTAATCTTTCCAACTAATAGGAAAGAGCTGACTGCTTCCTTTCATTGATATGAGGGCATGTCACGCTTTTAGTTTTAAGTTTTCAGCTGAATATTGATCGCAGCTTCTTTATATCACACCTTTAGAAAATAAAAAAACGAAATTCGAAATTTTAAATTCTTTCATCTGTCAAGTAGCTCGTCTTGTCTTGTTATTTCCCTTGAAATAATAGGAAATTGAGTGAGTTTACGTATAAAGAAGGATTGTAGCTTAATTTTTGAGATAATTGTATGAAGGGTGAGCGTTACTAGTTGTAAAATGGGCCCAACTTAAACCTACTCCTCTTTCCGCAAGTGAGAGGCATTCATCATTCTCGTTAACACCTAAAGCATTCCCGAATCCGATCAAGGGAATCCTTCGTCACGATGTAAGTGGCTTTTATAATTATTTACTTTATAATCATCTTATTGATCAATTCTAAAAAGAATATATACACAAAACTATCAAATATTTCAAAATATTGAATTTTTACATATTTTATCTTTCGTTCATTGTAAGTAATCCATTTAGGTTAAAGGTAATCTTTCCAACTAATAGGAAAGAGCTGACTGCTTCCTTTCATTGATATGAGGGCATGTCACGATTTTAGTTTTAAGTTTTCAGCAGAATATTGATCGCAGCTTCTTTATATCGCACCTTTAGAAAATAAAAAAACGAAATTCGAAATTTTAAATTCTTCCATCTGTCAAGTAGCTCGTCTTGTCTTGTTATTTCCCTTGAAATCATAGGAAATTGAGTGAGTTTACGTATAAAGAAGGATTGTAGCTTAATTTTTGAGATAATTGGATGAAGGGTGAGCGTTACTAGTTGTAAAATGGGCCCAACTTAAACCTACTCCTCTTTCCGCAAGTGAGAGGCATTCATCATTCTCGTTAACACCTAAAGCATTCCCGAATCCGATCAAGGGAATCCTTCGTCACGATGTAAGTGGCTTTTATAATTATTTACTTTATAATCATCTTATTGATCAATTCTAAAAAGAATATATATATATATATATATATATATATATATATATATATATATATATATATATATATATATATATATATATATATATATATATATATATATATATATATATATATATATATATATATATATATCCGGGAAAACCTTCCAGCTATGTAAGTGGCTTTTATTATTTTTGTTTTTTCATCAAAGTGTCATCCTTTAAACGAATTCTTTAAAAAAAGATTTTACAAAAAACCAATCAAATATTAACAATATTATACAATTTCATCTTATGTTTTGAACTCTTGTAAATATCATATAGCCTTAAGTATAAACTTCTCGACCAGAAATTACGATTTATATCTTATTTCATGGGAACGAGCAAATGAAGTATTTTATTTTTATTTTCATTTAATAGCTGGCTGATAGCGAGCCCAGCAATCTTATATCGTCCTTTAAAAGAGTGGATATATTCGAATTTCAAATCGAATTTTCGAAATGTCATTCCGCATTTAAGAGACGATTGATTGTGATTTTTTTCATTGTTTTTGCTTAAATTTGTCTTTAATAAAGACATTTTATTTTGGTTTGCAAAAGGATACGCTTTGTTTTTGAGATGTGGATGAAGGGTGATCGTTCGCTAGCGATAAAGGGATCCCATTAAACCTACAGTGTACCGTCGAAAGTGGTACTCATCCAAAAATACATCTCGTTTAAACAATAAGCATTTCCCAGTCCAGTCCGGGAAAACCTTCCAGCTATGTAAGTGGCTTTTATTATTTTTGTTTTTTCATCAAAGTGTCATCCTTTAAACGAATTCTTTAAAAAAAGATTTTACAAAAAACCAATCAAATATTAACAATATTATACAATTTCATCTTATGTTTTGAACTCTTGTAAATATCATATAGCCTTAAGTATAAACTTCTCGACCAGAAATTACGATTTATATCTTATTTCATGGGAACGAGCAAATGAAGTATTTTATTTTTATTTTCATTTAATAGCTGGCTGATAGCGAGCCCAGCAATCTTATATCGTCCTTTAAAAGAGTGGATATATTCGAATTTCAAATCGAATTTTCGAAATGTCATTCCGCATTTAAGAGACGATTGATTGTGATTTTTTTCATTGTTTTTGCTTAAATTTGTCTTTAATAAAGACATTTTATTTTGGTTTGCAAAAGGATACGCTTTGTTTTTGAGATGTGGATGAAGGGTGATCGTTCGCTAGCGATAAAGGGATCCCATTAAACCTACAGTGTACCGTCGAAAGTGGTACTCATCCAAAAATACATCTCGTTTAAACAATAAGCATTTCCCAGTCCAGTCCGGGAAAACCTTCCAGCTATGTAAGTGGCTTTTATTATTTTTGTTTTTTCATCAAAGTGTCATCCTTTAAACGAATTATATATATATATATATATATATATATATATATATATATATATATATATATATATATATATATATATATATATATATATATATATATATATATATGTATATATATATATATATATATATACAAATATATATATCTATATTTATATATATTTAGTAATATTTGATTGGTTTTTTGTAAAGTCTTTTTTTAAAGAATTCGTTGAAAGAAAGGATGACACTTTGATGAAAAAATAAAAATAATAAAAGCCACTTACATAGCTGGAAGGTTTTCCCGGACTGGATTGGGGAGTGCTTATTTTAAATGAGATGTATGTCTGGATGAGCACTACTTTCGACAGTGCATTGTAGGTTTAATGGGATCCCTTTATCGCTAGCGAACGATAGCCCTTCATCCACATCTCAAAAACAAAACGTATCCTTTTGCAAACCAAAATAAAATGTCTTTATTAAAGACAAATTAAAGCAAAAACAATGAAAAAAATCACAATCAATCGTTTCTTAAATGCGGAATGACATATCGAAAATTCGATTTGAAATTCAAATATATCCACTCTTTAAAAGGACGATATACGATTGCTGGGCTAGCTATCAGCCAGCCATTAAATGAAAATAAAAATAAAATACTTCATTTGCTTGTTCCGATGAAATAAGATATAAATCGTAATTTCTGGTCGAGAAGTTTATACTTAAAGCTATATGATATTTTCAAGATTTCAAAAAATAAGATAAAATTGTATAATATTGTTAATATTTGATTGTTTTTTTGTAAAATATTTTTTTTAAGAATTCGTTTGAAGGATGACACTTTGATGAAAAAATAAAAATAATAAAAGCCATTTACATAGCTGGAAGGTTTGTCCTCAGCAATATATATATGGGAACAAACTAAGGAAGGAAACCCGGAAACTATTCAATAAGGCTAAACAAACTCTCAACTGGGAGGAATACAAGAAAGCCTTAACCGAGTACAACAAAGAAATTAGGAGAGCCAAAAAAGCAACATGGAAAAGCTTCTGCGAGGACATAGTGGAAACGCCTTAAGGAGCCAGAGTACATAAACTGCTCACAAAGGACAAACCTAACCAAATTGGTCTTCTAAAAAAACCAAACGGAACCTTTACAACAAATGAAAAGGAAACTTTGGAGGAACTAATATCGACCCACTTCCCAGGTGCTGTGACAACTGGCAACGCCGCCACTGCTCCATACAGACCTCAAAACGAGGACTGGAGTAGGGCTGCTAGAATCATAAGGCCCAATCAATTTAAATGGGCCGTAAAATCCTTTAAACCTTACAAATCATGCGGGGACGATGGAATCATGCCCGTGCTTTTGCAACATGGTATCGACATTCTAACTCCATATCTGATTAAAATCTTCAGAGCAAGCTATGCCTGGGGACATATACCAGAAGAATGACCAAGGTCAAAGTGCTATTCATACCTAAGGCTGGCAGGAAGGACTATGCACTGCCAAAGTCCTTCAGGCCAATTAGCCTCACATGCTTTCTACTAAAAGCGATGGAAAAGACACTGGATAGCTATATCAGGGAAAAAATCCTAACGGTCAACCCTATCAGATGTAACCAACACGCCTACCGCAGAGGCAAATCCACGGAAACCGCTCTGCTCTACCTAGTAGACAGAGTGGAAAAGGCGTTGGAAGACAAACAAATCGCAGTATGCGTATTTTTAGATATTGAGGGCCTTCGACAAAACCCCAATTAAATCACTGGTGAAGGGGCTAGAGTCAAAACAAGTTGACAACACCACAACCAGATGGGTAAAATCGATGCTCTCAAACCGCACGACCAAGGTAGCTCTTCACGGAACAAACCTTGAAGTCACCACTACAAGAGGCTGCCCGCAGGGAGGCGTACTCTCGCCCCTACTATGGACTCTTGCAATAGATCAACTCCTACATAGGATGGCAGAGGCCAGGATAGACACACAGGGCTATGCTGATGACCTAGTAGTCATTGTCCGGGGCTTCTGGCAAAACACGATCTCACACATGATGCAAAAAGCATTAACAATCGTTAGCAATTGGTGCAGAGAGAATGAATTATCGGTCAACGCCGATAAGACCGTCCTCGTGCCATTTACCAACAAACGTCAACTAGGTGGACTAAAAATGCAACTTCTAAACCACAGGCAGATTCCTTTCTCCAAGGAAGTGAAGTATCTGGGAGTCACGCTCGACCAGAGACTCACCTGGAACAGCCACCTAGACAAAACAATTCAAAAAGCTAAAAGTGCTTTGGGTATAAGCAGAAGACTGGCAGGGAAAAACTGGGGCCTTAACCCCAAGATCTCCCACTGGCTATACACTGCCATTGTGAGGCCGATAATCTCGTACGCCTTGGTGGTACGGTGCAACAAAGCCAATTAGAAAACTGTGATTACCAAACTAAACAATATCCAAAGGACGGCGTGCCTCATGACAACTGGCGCAATGTCCTCCACTCCCGGAGCAGCTCTAGATGCACTGCTGAACTTACCGCCCCTACACATTCATTTGCAACAGATGGCGAAAGCCAGCATGTACAGGCTATCTGCCCGAGAGAAGGTAAACTGGATCTCACTAAGATCAGTTCTTGACTCAGTCAGTGAAAATCCAACCCTCAACATGGTATCAGACACCATGCTCCCACTCCTAAACTTTGGAAAACTTTTTACAGTGGAACTGCCGCCCAGAGACGACTGTCTAAAAAGCCAACTGCAATGGGAAGCCGGTAGCCTTAAATGGTATGCTGATGGGTCCAAATCGGGACTTGACGTAGGCTGTGTTATATATGGAGAGCGACCAAACTTCGAAAGAAGTGTAAACTTGGGAAAATACGCCTCCATATTCCAAGCGGAGGTTTACGCCATTATTGAATGTGCGGATATCAACCTCCAAAAGGACTACGGCAACCACCGTATCTATATCCACTCGGATAGCAAAGCAGCTCTTATGGCACTGGCCTCGAATACCATTAATTCAAAGCTAGTGCAAAACTGCATATCACTACTGATTTCCCTGGGCGAAAAGAACAGGGTAATTCTAAGATGGGTTCCCGGCCATGCAGGAATCGTCGGAAATAAAAAAGCCGACGAACTTGCTAGGACGGGAGCAAAGGGAACGTCACACGGCCCTGAACCTTGCTTTGGCGTACCAAAAAGCCTTGCAAACCTAATGCTCAAACAAATTAGTTTAGAACAATCCGTCAACCACTGAAAGAACACGCCAGGGTTGAATCATTCCAAAGCGCTTATTAAGGCTTACGACCTTAAGACGGCCCGTGAGGCCCTATCGCTAAATAGGAAAAATCTACGCATACTGGTGAGGGCGCTCACGGGGCATTGTGGCCTGAACAAACACATGTTCAACCTCAAACTCAGAGACACAAAAATGTGCAGGTTCTGCCAAGGGGCAGAGGAGACCCCCCAGCACCTCATGTGCGAGTGTGGGCCGCTGATGCGTAAAAGATACATCCACTTGGGTGGTCACTACCTCCAACCTGAGGAGGTAAAACAATCTGGCGCCAAAAGCCTGCCGCGGTTCTTAAATGACAGGAGGCTTAGCGCAGAACTTTAGTAGGTGGCGAACACAATAGATCAGAAATGGTCGCCGTGTTACAAGGCTCATAAAAACCTTAGAAAAGCCCCACTCAACAAATAAAAAAAAAATAAGCTTATGAAAATATTAGATTAGAAAACAGATTTTTCATAAAATTATATTTAATATTGCTATCATAAAAAATCGGTGTCTTCCTTGGAACAAGTGCTGCCTAGTTAGGAGTGTTTAAATAATTGTTTTGTAGTTACTTGAACATATGAATAAATAAAAAAAAATTAATTTAAAACAGCCAAATCGGAATATCCTCTCAGATACAGATAAGTAGTGGCAAGATTCACTGTGCGCGGCACGGAGCAGCGTCGCCAACGGCAATATTAAGTGGATTGCATGTAGAGTGTCGCGGCGCCAATTTATGGACCAATTAGTGGAGTCGGGTAAAAGTTTACCCAATAGGCTACGTCGATAGTATTCGCCAACCTGTGGCGAAATTTACCGCCCCGCCAACTGGCGCCACCCAACTACCACCCCCGACAACTTTGCCCACTCAACGTGATAACTTACTGACAACTAACTAACTGAACAGGGACATGCATAAGTCACCCGCGCTCTGGTACAGGGTGGCTGCCTCGTACCTCCTTTCTTTAAAACATATTGGGCTATGTACGTCACGAGATAATTTCATATTTCTAGCCTCAATTCTACGTTATCACGTACAAATAAAAGAGTTCAATAAATCTCGTTAGAGGCAATTATGTAAGCCTTGCATAATTGCGCCTGAATTATTTATATAATTGTTTAGTGCATAAATAGAGTATGTAAGGCATAATCTATCAGGCATAAGGCATACTAAGGTATATACCTATATATAAGATTATGTAAAGCAATTACATAAATACGCATTAATTACCACTTTCTTTGAGCGGTCGTTTCGTCTGAAAAATCAAGACCTGGTGCACGGTTTAATTTATTGTGCTGCTGGCGAACATGTCATCTGAGGTCGGTTTGATTCGGGTACTTTATATAATTGTTCATTTGCAACCAATAGAGTATGTGCAAAAGAGGTATGCGCGGATGCTAACCTTTGCCGTAAGAGAAGGTCGAATTTGGTACGACGGACCGAATCCGAGGACCAAATCAACAGACGACCGGATCGAACAGTTGCTCCGAGTACATAGTCAAGTGCACACCGTCGTCGTCCAAAAACACAAGAATTATGATTGTAGCGGAAACGTTAAAGCCACTAAGGTAAAAAGAATGGGCAATATTTTATGAGAACACGTTGAATTTAATCAAGTAAGGTTGATCAGAATTTTAGTCCCTCCTTTTCGCAACCATTATGACAAAGAAGATTAAATTGACTAATGCCTCATGTAATTAATAACATTCCTCTATGTTTAAAATGCAAAAAAATATATTAAAAAAAGCAAAATAAAAATAGCATTAAAATAGGTGAAATTGAAACATACATGACACGAATAAGATTCATTCACGCATACATATTATATATACTTGTCATCTTTTTATGTAAATATTATCAAGGGGGTGGCTTTCTGTGCCGAATAATCTTAACTAATGTAATTGCAGCATATATATATATATATATACATATATATATATATATATATATACATATATATATATATATATATATATATATATATATATATATATATATATATATATATATATATATATATATATATATATATATATATATATATATATATATATATATATATATATATATATATACTAGCTGACCCGGCAAACGTTGTTTTGCCATATAAATAATTTTTAAGTAATTTCTAGTGTAGACAAAAAATAGCTTACTTATTGTAAGTGTGTAAGAATGTGGTATATGCGTGAAATAGGCATCGAGCACTGTGAACGATGAGGGAATATAAAAATAACAAAAGGCAAACATTATTTTTAAGTTATTATAATTTATTCCTTAAAATTATATATCATTAATTAATCAATTACGACAGTAACACTAACAAACAATATCAATCTCTTAATGCTATAGCGTGAACAATATTTTTTGTTAGTCCATCTTTAGCTAACACAAACAAACTGGATGGTTTACCCACTCGAGAGCATGCCACGTATAATTGCCCGTGTGAAAAACATGGTGTTCTCAAATCTAAGCCACAAATAGATATCGTTTGACCTTGGGATTTGTTGATTGTCATTGCAAATGCCAATCTAATCGGAAACTGAATACGTTTGAATTGAATTGGCACATCTGTAGGTATAATAGGAATCCGTGGTATTAATATATTTTCACCTCGGAACTTGCTATTTAAAATGCTGGCTTCGATCACGTTTTTCATTAATTTTTGTTTCTTAATGTTGCATACTGCATCAGGGTTATTCTGAATATTTAGTGGCAGCTTAAATACTGAATGAGCTGTTCTGCCTCCATCCAATAAAGTTGCTGCAATGCCCGATGATGCAACGGCCAATGCGATGCCATTATTTGATCGTATTTCAGCAAGAATTAGCGAAATAACGAATGTTTTGCCAGTTCCACCCGGTGCATCCAAAAAGAAGAACCCACCTTGTCCAGCTGAAACTGCGAGCATAATGCGATCATAAATGGTTCTTTGTTCCTCATTCATTAGTGGGACATTGCGGGCAACAATCGCTGCCATTTCTACAGTGCTGTACTGCAGTTCACGATTCATTTCAGTATTCATTAAATCAGATGCAGTTCGATTTGGCGAATTCATACCGAAATGACTGAGTGGTAAGTTGGCAATGACAATGCAAAGATCCTCAATAGCAATTAATGCTTCATTGTACATTGCGTCGCTGAATGTTATGGTTAGATCGTGGCACCGTGTACGATGTTGATGCAATATATCATCAGTCATTGAATCTTTGTGATTATCCCACAATATCTGTGCTCGGGCTGGGAAACATGTAGTCAACACTATAGCGAATAGTAGACGAATTTGTATTGCTGTACAGTTCAATGCAGCTTCAGCAAGCATACATTCCCACTGGTTGTCGTCTTCCAGCAAGCCGAGTGCAAGGCATGCATCTTTATACGTTGGATAGTGTTGCCCATTCACTTTACGTATATCTTGAAATGATAATGGGCCAGTAACATTAACCAACAACAGTCGAAGATAAAAGCACTCAGTGTGTCTTGGATCGACTGTAAATAATCGCCCCAAGGCGTTTGATTCAAATAAATTGAGACATGCAGCAACTGGTGAGCCTTGCTTGCGGGGCATCCATGTTTTTGTTTGAGTCCATGTGAAATAGCGTGGTACTTGTGAATAGAGTAATGTTCGTGCAAAGGCACCAAAATCATCCGCACGATTACACAATTCAAAAAATTCAGTGAGTGTAGTTTTAGGTGGATTTATTGCAAGATCAATCGCTGTCTCGTTCGTGGAAAATACACGCTGACCGTTTTCAAGATGGACGGCTAACTGAACAACTGCTGGATCCCGTTCATGAATTGGAAAACCAAAGATACGCCAAGCAGCTTCATTGGAGCTGATGTGCCGACCAATTTGGTAGAGCGTTATTTCATCGTTTTTATTCACTGGAGGAGCATTCACATTAGTATTTTCCGCTCTAAACACAGCCATATCACTGCCTTAATGGACATACTTGCAAATGTATTTGATGTTCTTCACAGAACTGCAGAACTCAACATTAATATGAGCATTGTATGTCTTGCTCAGCAGAGGCGAATATGGCACCACCCAACGATTGTCAATATCAATGTCTGTGTTGCTGATATTTTTAATAAATGATTGTCCGCCATTATCGGGATTTCTTCGACGATATATTGGGTATCCGTCGACATTTGTGATCGTATCATTAGTAAAATCTTTAGGGAAATTTTTAGTACATTTTCCATCTGCCATGCAAGGCGATGAACTATTAAGAGTACCATGGACCATGGATCATGTTTGTTGTAACAATAACAAACAGCAGTTGGTCAGTGGACGGATCTGGAATTTCATAATTTTATTATTAATAATTATAAAATAGGAAAGATTAATAGTTAATATGAGAGTTACACTGAGATAGCAAAATAATAATTGTCAACGTTACTACTACACTTGATGCATAAACAATAATGATGGCCGACAACTGTGTAGGGAGTGAGAGAAGTCTTATTGTGCGAGAGAAACAGGAGACCGGCTTCGTTCTCATCCCTACTCCGTGATGTTTACTGGGTCAGAAGTGACACCTGTAGACAACTGGCGGGGATAACTAATTAAATGACGATTGATCAGTTATCGACCGGGGATGAAAAATGATTAAATTACTAAAATGGCTATTAAAAAATAGGGGTTGGTGATAAAAGGGTAAAAATTTAGGGTTGTATGTATTTTTTAATGCGACATAATAAAAAAATAAAGAAATTAAAAAAATGACTAAAAATTAAAGAAAAATGTTAAGGGTGGACAACCCTTATCACTAAGGGGTATGAAAAATAGATGTTGGCCGATTCTCAGACCTACTCAATATGCTCACAAAATTTCATGAGAATCGGTCAAGCCGTTTCGGAGGAGTACGGGAACGAACATTGTGACACGAGAATTTTATATATAAGATATATAAATATATATATATATATATATATATATATATATATATATATATATATATATATATATATATATATATATATATATATATATATATATATATATATATATATATATATATATATAATATATATATATATATATATATATATATATATATATATATATATATATATATATATATATATATATATATATATATATATATATATATATATATATATATATATATATATATATATATATATATATATATATATATATATATATATATATATATATATATATATATATATATATATATATATATATATATATATATATATATATATTTATTTATTTATTTTATTAACTAAATGTATACAGCATATTCTTTAATTAAAAAAAACATTTTATAATTTAACATTAATATAGCCATTAATACATTTTAAATTAGCAAAAAATATAAAGTACCCATTTAAAACATAATAATTTTATAAACTTCTTTTTAAGAAAAAAGGAAAAAGAAGCATTTCTAAATATAAATGTATAAGTACAATAGAAGAATTGAAATGGAAGGGAGGGATTGTTATAACACTATGTTTAATATACGTTCATAAATGGCCAAACATACGTATACTATTGACATATATATATACATATAGACATATATACACACATAAATATATTGTATATAATAAAGTAGAGGCAGGGAGTTTCTGGCAGAGGAGTTTATAATAAAGATTGTATAATGTTATCAAAATAGGGTAAACCTATATAAAATTGTATAATATTAAAAAATTGTAAAGAAATATTGCAGAAAACAGTATAATATTGTTTATCTTTGATAACGTTTGTAAAGAAATCCGTTTATAGGATGATGTTTTTATTTAAAATAAAATTAGTAAAAGCTACTTAAAAAGTAGCGAAGGAAATCCCAGCTTGTATTGGGAAATGCTTATGTTTGAATGAGATATACTTACGGATGTGCACGACTTTCGACGGTGCAATGTAAGTTAAAGGTCCTTTTGCAGTCGACTAACGATCACTATTCATCCATATATCTCATAAATAGGGCTTATCCTTATACAACACAAAATGCCTTCAATTGAGACGAATTAGGAGAAAAAATAAAAAATTAAACTATTGATCACTTCGGCAAAGCCGTTTTCTAAATGAAAGTGACATTACGAAATAATTCAAATTTCGAATGCTACCAACATTTAAAATATGATACTATTGGCTGAGTTTGTTATCAACGAGCCATTAAATCGAAATAAAAAAAAAAAACCTCCATATGCTCAATGAAATGAAAGAAGAAACTTCAATCTTAATTTCTGGCAGAGGAGTTTATAATAAAGACTGTATAATGTTATCAAAATAGGGTAAACCTATATAAAATTGTATAATATTTAAAAAAATTACTAATTTACTTTAAATTTTATTTTAAATAAATACATTTACTAATTTTATTTTAAATAAAAACATCATCCTATAAACGGATTTCATTACAAACCTTATCAAATATAACAATATTATACTGTTTTCTACAATATTTATTTACAATTTTTTAATACTACTTTTTTTAAAGAATTCGTTTAAAGGATGACACTTTGATGAAAAAATAAAAATAATAAAAGCCACTTACATAGCTGGAAGGTTTTCCCGGACTGGACTGGGAAATGCTTATTGTTTAAACGAGATGTATTCTTGGATGAGTACCACTTTCGACGGTACACTGTAGGTTTAATGGCATCCCTTTATCGCTAGCGAACGATCACCCTTCATCCACATCTCAAAAACAAAGCGTATCCTTTTGCAAACCAAAATAAAATGTCTTTATTAAAGACAAATTTAAGCAAAAAACAATGAAAAAAATCACAATCAATCGTCTCTTAAATGCGGAATGACATTTCAAAAATTCGATTTGAAATTCGAATATATCCACTCTTTAAAAGGACGATATACGATTGCTGGGCTCGCTTTCAGCCAGCTATTAAATGAAAATAAAAATAAAATACTTCATTTGCTCGTTCCCATGAAATAAGATATAAATCGTAATTTCTGGTCGAGAAGTTTATACTTAAGGCTATATGATATTTACAAGAGTTCAAAACATAAGATAAAATTGTATAATATTGTTAATATTTGATTGGTTTTTTGTAAAATCTTTTTTTAAAGAATTCGTTTAAAGGATGACACTTTGATGAAAAAATAAAAATAATAAAAGCCACTTACATAGCTGGAAGGTTTTCCCGGACTGGACTGGGAAATGCTTATTGTTTAAACGAGATGTATTCTTGTATATATATATATATATATATATATATATATATATATATATATATATATATATATATATATATATATATATATATATATATATATATATATATATATATATATATATATATATATATATATATATATATATATATATATATATATATATATATGTCGCGAGGGTTTTCGTCGTAGAAAGAAACTCGCGATCGATATTCAAATTGCAGTAGTTTATTCCAAAAGTCGTGTACAAAGTGAATTAATTTGCTCAAACATTATCGTCTATATATACTAGTCGCCGGGCGGCGATCGCCCCGTCTCCCTCTTCTCGCGCTGTCTCCTTCATTCCGGCCGGCCGGCCGATATACACACCTGTGCGGGACGGCGTGCTTCAGTCGTCCGCCGTTGGCCCCCGCGAGCTGACGTCCCGTGGGCGGCGCTTGAGCTGCAATTTTGTCGTGTTTCGCACATTAGATTTTCGCACGTTTACCGCTTTTGGACGCCACCGGCGATCCCTCCCCCGACCTACTTTGTATTAAGTAGCCACCGGAAGTAAGGCTCCCGTCCGGAAAGTCGCTGGAAGCGGTCGTGTGAGCGCGCTAGTTTTTCGTGTTTTGAGTTTATACTGCGTCGCGGCGCCCTCAGTTGAAACCTTCCCCTTCACCACCAGTCTTCGGACTGCTGTGGCACAAGATGAAAAGCTCTCTGCTGAGAAGTCGCTGCGATGTGGTTTCGTTGTTTGTGGTGACGTTTTGCGTGCGAAACACGGCGGTTAGATTCGCGACGGTTTGTACTTTCTCTCTCATTTATCTCGATGTTTGTCTTTAGCTTCTCGTTGACGGCTTGATTGTGATGATTAAAATAAACGCCTCGTTGGAGGCACTTAAGACGTGTGTTGGTTATTGGGCGTTCGGGGTAGGTAATCCTAGTGATGGCATTGCACATCGCCATCTCCTTAATTCCGGTGTCGCCATTGCACCTCGGTGACACCACCTTCCTGCCGCTTTCGGGTGGAGTCTTCTTCCGGTCCTTTCCTTTTATGACATTTTGAGTAGGTGGGTTTTGTGTGTATTGTTGCTCCGCGACATGACTTTCCCCGTTTTGAAGACGAAACGTCAACGTATTTAACTGCCGTGTGTGCCGTATAACTCTGCCGTACCTCGATACCGTTGTGTAATTGTCACTTTGCTGCGTTGTTGGCCGAGAGGTTTCGTCTTCCCTAGACATGTAGCACGGCTTCAGCCTATCCAGAGAGACAGTGACTATCCTCCTGTTTTGTTCTATGTCGAACGTTTTTTCTCGTTTCTTCACCACTCTATAGGGTCCTTTGTATGGCGCTTGTAGTGGCCGCCGTACAGTGTCGTCTCTTATGAAGACGTGGGTTGCTTCCTTCAAATCCGGGTGCACGAATATCCTCGCTGTGTTTTCCCGCTCCCTCTTCGGTCTTTGCTGCTCGAATGTTTCCCTTAATTGCTGGAGGACTTCTGGTACTGTCGTTTTTTTCCCATTTTCAAAAAATTCGCCTGGCAATCTTATGTTTGTTCCGTATAACATTTCTGCTGGACTGGCGTTGATATCCTCCTTTAAGGCTGCTCTTAGGCCCATCATGACGGTTGAAATGTCGTTTGCCCATTCTTTGGTATTCATTCTTGCCATTAATGCCGCTTTTAAAGACCGATGCCACCTTTCCACTAGTCCGTTTGCCTGTGGGTGAAATGGTGTGGTGTGAATCTTTTTTGCACCCAGTAGTTGTGCTAGTTTCGTAAAGAGTTCCGATTCGAACTGTCTCCCTTGATCGGTCGTGATTCTTGCAGGAACGCCGAATCTCGCTATCCATCCCTCGAAAAAATTTTTTGCGATTGTCTCGGCTTGTATGTCTTGTATAGGTATCGCTTCCGGCCATTTTGTACCTCTATCCAACATCGTTAATAGGTACCTATATCCGTTGGATATTTCGAGCGGGCCCACGATATCGATATGCACATGCTCTAATCTGTCGGCTTCCATGATTTTTCCTATGGGCGTACGCGTATGTATGTGCACCTTCGCTCGTTGGCACGGGATGCATGTTTTAGCGTAATCTGCGCTGTCTTTGTTCATGCGCGGCCAGAAAAATTTGTCAGCTGTCATTTTTCTTGTTGTTCGAATTCCCGGGTGACTAGGGTTGTGGATTATTTTTATCGCTGTTTGCCGTAGTGCCGCTGTTATGTATGGTCTTGGCCTGCTTGCCGTAGTTTCGCACCAGATTTCGGTTTCTTTGTTGTTTTGTTTGAGTAATTCGAATTTGAATTTTCCCTTCTGTTGTAATGCCTTTAATTCCTCGTCCGTTTCTTGCTGTCTCGCCAGTTCGTCGTAGTCGAAAGTTTCAGGGCATCCTACTTCTTCAATCCTGGATAAGGCGTCTGCTACCACGTTCTTCCTTCCCGGGAGATATTCGATTGCCGTTGCGAATTGTGCGATGTATGATGAGTGACGAATGCGTATCGGCGTTTCTGTTGGGGTATCGTTTAATTTTTTTAAAGCGTGAATGAGCGGTTTGTGGTCTGTATACACTACCAGCTCTCTCCCCTCTACCATCTTCCGGAAGTGCCGTACTGCCAGGTATATTGCCAGTAGCTCTTTGTCGTACGCCGCATATTGTTGTTGCGCGTGTGACAAGGCTTTCGAAAAAAATCCTAATGGCACCCATTTTTCTCCTTGCTTCTGTTGCAGTGCTGCGCCCGCGCATGTATTTGACGCATCCGTCATTAGTGCCAACGGTGCATGTGCGATTGGATGCGCCAGTAGAACCGCTTCCTCTATGCTCTGTCTGCATTGGTTAAAGGCTTCGTTGCTCTCCTCTGTCCATTCTATTTCTGTGTGATCGTTCTTTTTCGTCCCTTTCAGGAATACGTTTAGTTTGGCTTGCCGATGTGCTGCTTCTGGGATGCTGTGCCTGTAGAAATTGACCATGCCCAGGAAGCGTCGTAGTTCCTGGACATCCTTTGGTTTCGGAAAGTTTTTTATTGCCTCCACCTTGTCGGCTTTTGGTCGTATTCCTGTTGAGTTGACTGTATATCCTAGGAAGTCTAGCTCTGGCTGTGCGATCTGACATTTCTGTAGGTTTATGGTGATGCCTTGTTTGTCCAGCCTCTCCAGTATCTCTGTGATGTGTTCTTTATGGGTCGTTTCGTCCTCTGATGCTATCAGGATATCGTCAATGTAGGCGTATGCGAACGGTAGGCCCCGGAGTACCTGATCCATAAATCGTTGCATGGTTTGTGCTCCGTTGCGGAGTCCGAAGGACATCCTGGTCATTTCGAATAATCCGAACGGGGTGGTAATGGCGGTCTTCTCAATATCCTCGGGCCTTACTGGTATTTGCGTGTATGCCTTCACCAGGTCCAGTGACGTGAACATCGTTTTTCCTTGTAGAGCGTGAGTGAAATCGTGTATTCTGGGAACAGTATACCGATCCGGCACTGTGATGCTGTTCAGCCGTCTGTAGTCTCCGCATGGGCGGAATTCACCGTTGCTTTTCTGCACCAGATGCAGTGGACTTGCCCATTGGCTTTTCGAAGGTCTACATACACCTGCCTCTATCATCTCATCGAAAACTTTCTTCGCTGCCGCGTATCTCTCCGGATTTAGTGGTCTCGGGCGCGCGAATACCGGTCTTCCTTCAGTTTCGATGTGGTGTACTATGTCGTGTTTAGGTTGTCTTGGTTGTGACGTGTTCGAGAGTATGTTGGGGAAGCTCTCGAAGATTTTCTTAAATTCTTGGTTGGTCTCGATTGGGAATACCGCCGGTTGCGGCATGTGGTTTTTCTCGACGTATTTGTTGTCCTTCGTTTTCATTAGGAGCCTCTTTCTGTTGAGGTCCACCAGCAGGTGGTGTTGGTGTAGAAAGTCTGCTCCTAGGATGTGTTGTTTCACATCAGCGATGATGAAGGTTGCTTGTAATTGTTGGTCGAATCCGAGGTCCAGCATGATGGTTCTCTTTCCGTACGTTGCTATATTTGAGCCGTTGGCTGCCAGTAAGAGAAGCTCTTCTTTTTGTTGTGCGTCGCATCTTCGTCTGGGTATGACGCTGACGTTTGCTCCTGTGTCGATCAGGAACCGTTGTTGTGTTCTCCTGTCGTGGACGTATAGGCGGTTATTTGTTTCGGCGCCAAGCTGAGCTATTCTTGGCGCCTCTTGTAGTTTTCCTGGTCCTGCGGTGTCTGTTTGAAGTCGCACGGTTTCTGGCATTTTCGTGCTGTGTTCCCGAAACGCTTATGGAAGTAGCAGGTGCTTTGTTCCTCGAGTCTTCTGGTGTTGTGCGTGCTGGAGGTATTTTCATCTGTTCTTCTCGCTTGTAGCCGTTCGATCTGTTTTGCCAGTTCCTCTAGCTTCCTTTCAATCGCTGCCATGTTGGTTGTTGTCGCTTCGATCTTGTTGATGTCGCTTTTTTCATTTGCTGTGACTTCCATCATTCGATCTGCAAGGTTCGCCATTTTGTCCAGTTCTTTTTCCTCTGATGTTGCTAGTACCGCCCGTATCGTTGCGGGTAGGTGCCCGAGCCACAATGTTTTTAGTGTACCGTCGGGTAATTTTCCCATGTTTAGCGTTCTCATCCTTCGTATTAGTTGCGAAGGTTTGTCGCTTCCCATTTCTGTTTGGTAGAGGAGTTTCTGCAGTCGTTGCGTCTCTGATTCCTCGTAGGTTGTGATTAGCCGTTCCTTCAATGCCTCGAATTTTTCTTGTTTGGGCGGTTGCAGCACCAGGTCGCTTACTTCCTGTAACGCTGCTCGGTCCAGTTGTGCGATTACGTATGAGAATCGGTCTTGATCGCTGCATTTCTGTGGTGCCAGGATCTGCTCGGCGAGCGCGAACCAGAGGCGTGGTGCGTGGTGCCAGAATGCAGGTATTCGCGAAGCGATGCTCAGTGGTGCGATGTCGGGGTTTGGCTGTGTTGACTCCGTTGTGTCGTGGAATGGTTCCATTTTGATTTTCTTGTGTCTGACTCGTTGGAGAAGACGTCCAAGTTCGCTGGTTGTTGGTGGTCCGTGCCGTTGTCCGTTTAGCGATTTGTCCGTTTTCTTGCCGTGGTTGTGAGTTCTTCTGCGGGGTCACCAGTGTCGCGAGGGTTTTCGTCGTAGAAAGAAACTCGCGATCGATATTCAAATTGCAGTAGTTTATTCCAAAAGTCGTGTACAAAGTGAATTAATTTGCTCAAACATTATCGTCTATATATACTAGTCGCCGGGCGGCGATCGCCCCGTCTCCCTCTTCTCGCGCTGTCTCCTTCATTCCGGCCGGCCGGCCGATATACACACCTGTGCGGGACGGCGTGCTTCAGTCGTCCGCCGTTGGCCCCCGCGAGCTGACGTCCCGTGGGCGGCGCTTGAGCTGCAATTTTGTCGTGTTTCGCACATTAGATTTTCGCACGTTTACCGCTTTTGGACGCCACCGGCGATCCCTCCCCCGACCTACTTTGTATTAAGTAGCCACCGGAAGTAAGGCTCCCGTCCGGAAAGTCGCTGGAAGCGGTCGTGTGAGCGCGCTAGTTTTTCGTGTTTTGAGTTTATACTGCGTCGCGGCGCCCTCAGTTGAAACCTTCCCCTTCACCACCAGTCTTCGGACTGCTGTGGCACAAGATAAAAAGCTCTCTGCTGAGAAGTCGCTGCGATGTGGTTTCGTTGTTTGTGGTGACGTTTTGCGTGCGAAACACGGCGGTTAGATTCGCGACGGTTTGTACTTTCTCTCTCATTTATCTCGATGTTTGTCTTTAGCTTCTCGTTGACGGCTTGATTGTGATGATTAAAATAAACGCCTCGTTGGAGGCACTTAAGACGTGTGTTGGTTATTGGGCGTTCGGGGTAGGTAATCCTAGTGATGGCATTGCACATCGCCATCTCCTTAATTCCGGTGTCGCCATTGCACCTCGGTGACACCACCTTCCTGCCGCTTTCGGGTGGAGTCTTCTTCCGGTCCTTTCCTTTTATGACATTTTGAGTAGGTGGGTTTTGTGTGTATTGTTGCTCCGCGACATATATATATATATATATATATATATATATATATATATATATATATATATATATATATATATATATATATATATATATATATATATATATATATATATATATATATATATATATATATATATATATATATATATATATATATATATATATATATATATATATATATATATATATATATATTATATATATAATATTT
>CALYMY010000530.1:0-19784 GCA_944548615.1 Micropterix aruncella | reverse complement strand
TGAGTGGTGAACTCCGGACTGTGGTAGATGGACTTGGGGGCTAACGGGCCCATGATGAGTTGGCCACGATGACCCATGTGTACAGGGTCGGTCACACTCACGGGTCAACACCCATCCGACGGCCTCCTCGCATGGGGTGCGAGGCCTGGGTAGGACACTGGGTCAACCAGTCTCCCCTGGGAATCAAACCTCTGGCGCCCCTGGACGGTCTGCGCACCGTGCGGGGTTTGCTCCAATCGGTTGTGCTTTCCGACTAACAGTCGGGGGAGTCTGGGAACTGTATTGTTTCCTATAGAGCGGGGGTGGTTGCGTACCTTATGGCGACTGCTCTGGAATTGACCATTGGCCATCCGATCCCGGGTAAGAGGCGGGCAAAGGACGCCTTGGTCCGCGAAGATTCGGTGCACTCCGTTTCACCGCTTCATAAGGGAGAGGACCGCGCAAGCGACCTCGAACTCGGAACCAATCGAGAGACCGGAGAAATCTGGTCACAATTGGAAGTGAGGGCGCGAGTTCTCGAGCCCGCCGGGTTTACTCCTGGCTTACTCGCGGTAAGGCGTTGGACTCTCACGGGTTGTGACGTAGCTGGACGTAGAATGTACTGTCCAAAGTCTCTACGTTCACTGCAGGGCGATAGAACGACTAATCGTTAAAACGTCCTGTGGTGACGGGCTCGCCCGTTGTAGTTGACACCGCAAGATGTGGTAGATGGACTTCGGGCTGAGCAGTCGCCGCAGACTGACGTATCTGCAACTGCTCCGTCTCAAAGCACTAATAAAATAGTTTACAGTGTTTTCCTGTGTATTCCGGAGTTTAGTGCAATTGCACTGCATAGCCGGTGTGTCCGTGCACCTGCGACAGCGTTCGTGGCGCTGCACCCCGCCGGGGTTGGCCCCTGTGCGGCGAAAGCCATTTTGACGTTTGCGGTGCGACGTTAAAGGGGAGGCTGTGCGTCCGGCGACCGCTTTTTCGGGCGCTGTCGGCGTGGGTGAGCCCCGCGGCGAGGGCCACTGAGGGCGAGTCGCAAGTTTGCGGAGGATTCTCGTTAAACTCATTTGTGAGAGGTGCGCCCACGCCTTCGCCTTCACTGTCTTGGCCGCGACGCGGTGTGCGCCGGCTGAGTGGCGTGCGCGACGCTGCGCGCGAGTCCGCAGACCTGCGGGCAGGCGCGATACGCGTAGTGGGCCGGCATAGCAGCGCCGCAGTTTCGTCGGCGCTGGTGTCTCGCAAGGAGGAGTGCCTGCGCGGAGTGCGAGCGCGCATTTTCGTACTTTTCCCCGTGAATCGGGGATGGCTGCAAGTGATCCGGGCGGGGGGGGCGATCCCTTCGGGAGGTCGCCGCGCATTCCGCGGTCCCCCCCGCCGGCCCCCCGCCCCCCGCCCCCCACTTCACCACGAGGTTCGGTGGCCGGGGCGGTTTCGGGCGCGGTGTCCCCTGGGCGAGGCGCGGGGGCGTTCCCGCCCCTGCCAGTACCCTCGCGGGTGAGTGGGAGGACCGGGGGGTGGTGGCGAGACCTCGCCGCCCCCCCCCCTTCCCCCCCAGCGAGCTGCTGCCCCGGCGTCGCCGCGCCGTGCAGAAGGGGAGGTTGCCATGATGACTCGAGCGAAGAGGAGGCTAAAGAAGAAAACCCCTCCGAAGGCCAAAAGAGCTAACATGGAGTGCAGCGACGAGGACGGCGAGAGGGAGACGGACACTGACACTGCGGTCGTCGGGGCGAGGGCCACCGCCCCCCCACCTACCAGAGCTGTTTGTTCCCGCGCGCCCGCGGTGGCTGTGTCTACTCCGCCACCTGCTAGCGAGGCTAAGTTGGCGGTAAAAGGGGGGGAGGACGCGTTGGCCCGTATGGCGGCCATTACCTGCGAGGGGGATACCCCGACCCGCTGCCGCCTAACGGCGGATCAGAAGATGAGGTTGGCCGGGGAGACAGCGGGCATCCTGGGCCTGGTGTCCAGGCTTGCCTGCGATCTCGCTGCCGCCCACGGGCGGCTCGGGATCGCAGATGAGATCCTGGGGGGGATGAGATCGATGGAGACCTCGGTGAGAGAACTGGTGGCAACACCAGCCCCCTCGCTGGCCTCCCCCCCCGAGCTCGTCCTCGCCCTCTTATGGGGATGCCCTCAAGAGGGGCATCAACCTACAGGTCGCGGGGAACCGGATGAGGGAGGTGCCTCCTAAGAGGCCCTCGGTCATTATTTACCCTGCGATTGAGGATGCCGCAGCCACCTCGGAGTCGACCAAAGCGGCTCTTTTGAAGGCACTTGACCCTGCGGCCGACGGGTTCCGACCGGTCACTGTGAGGAAGGTGGCTCGGGCCGGCGTTCTGGTCCAGACCTCCACTCCGGGGGGTCTGGAAAGAGTGAAGGCCGCGGGCGATAAACTTCGTGGTGCGGGACTGAAGGCCGTCGAACCGCAGGGTCGATTTCCGCGGATTGTAATCCATGACATTCCGCGGAACCTCAAGGAAGGAGCAATCAAAGAGCTGATTTGGTCGCAGAACCTCGAGGGCCGCTGCTCAGTGGATAAGGCAACTGCGCTAGGCTCGACCCGCCGGGCGTTCGCGTTCGGCCAGAGGGACGGCCCTGTCGTCCAAAGTGTTTGGATCGTGCACCCGGCGCGGCGGTGCGAGCGGTGCTTGTGGCGGAGGGGAGAGTGTTCCTGGACTGGGACTCTTGCAGAGTGCGTGACTACATCGGGGCGGTAAGGTGTTTCCGCTGCCACAATTTCGGGCACACCCAGGGGAAGTGCTCGCAGGAGGTAGTCTGCGGACATTGCGCCGGCAAGGGACACGAGAGGTCGGCTTGCCCTGCTAAGGAGGCTCCCCCCAAGTGTGCCACATGCTCGGGTCTGCGAAAGGATGCAGCTCACGTGACGGGCTCGTCGGGCTGTCCGGCCTTTCTGCACCTACCTGTGAGGACGCGAGTAGGTCTTTTGTTTACACTACGTCACGCGTCCTCAGATCTGGTCTTCCTTAGCTCCGGGTGTGACGTCACATTCTGTGTTTGACGTCACAGCTTAGACTTATCCTTATCTTATCTTCCTCTTCTTTCTCACCTGTTTCCTTTTCATTTCACCCGATAATTGGGAAATTCTCAAATTTTCCAATTTCCCATTCTGTCCGGACTTCCCCTACACTCCAGTTTATCTTCCTCTTCCTTCCGACCCGTCTCCTATTCATTTCTCCGTAAATTGGGAAATCTCAAATTTCCCAATTTCCCATCTTGTCCGCACTTCCCCTACACTTCCCACATCATCATCACCGTTCTCTCCATCCATCCTATCCAACTTTGTAAGAAACCCACTTTCCTTTTTTGCCCCGACTTCCCCTACACATAGTCCTCATCATCATCACCTTTCTCTCCTTCCTTCCAACCATCTCTGAAATAACCCGCCTTCCTTTGTTGATCCGACTTCCCCTACGCCTTGCCCATCGGTCGAGTGACTGCCTCCTCTATTGGCACCCGCGCGCAGCGTCGAAGCTCCCGTCTGAGGAGGCCCGCGGAGACCGTCTCGCGCGGTCGCTCCGCATTGCCACTGCTTGATTCTGCGGCGGAAAAAGTTTTAAATCCGCGTCGAGGACTTCTTCGCTTCGCGTCGCGAAAGACCAACTCGGACTTGTAAAGCGTCGCGAAAGACCAACACTCGTCGCGAAAGACCAACTTCGGATATCTGAAAAAACGAATGGCGAGTAGTGACCCGGGGGGGGGGGGGCGATCCCTTCGGGAGGTCGCCACGCATCCCTCGGTCCCCCCCGCCGGCCCCCCGCCCCCCGCCCCCCGGCCCGACGCGGCCCGGGGTGGTTCAGGCGGGGCCGAGCGAGACGTCACCTGGGCGGAGCGCGGGGGCGTTCCCGCCCCTCCCGGTGCCCCCATGGGCTAGGGGGAAGGCCGGGGGAGGTGGCGAGAGCTCGCCCCCCCCCCGCCCCCCTAGCAGTGTCGTCGTCGTCGTTGAAGATGCTCGTGCGGCCGTGATTTCGCCGTCGCTGCCTCTGGCGTCCGCCGCCCCGGCGGCCCCTGTGGCTCCTGCTTCCGCCCGCGCCCCAGCCGGGGCCGCGGTTAAGCGGAAGCCTAAGAGAAAGTCGCCGCCGAAGTCGAAGCGGCGAAACGAGAATTCGACTGATGACGAGACCGACACGGGAACAGACACGGCCGTTATTCCCGCCATGACTGCGCCTGCCGTTACGCCTGCTGTCTCCGCTGCCGATGTATCCGGGGCCTCTGCGCCCGCGCCCGTCGCCGCCTCTGGATCGCCTCCCGGTGCCGTCGCCAAGGCCTGTGGACCAGCGTTCGCCTTCTTGTCCGATGTGGAGGAGGCCTTGGCTCGGATTCGGGCGGTCACGGTCGAGGAGACCAGCCGCCTGAACATGGATCAGAAGCAGCGGATAACCAGGGAGTCGACTGCCATCCTCGGCCTCGTCGCCAGGATGGCGACGGAGTTGGCGGCGGCCCACGGCCGACTCGGGCTCGCCGAGGAGGTGTTGGGCGGTGTGAGGTCGGTGGAGGCCTCGGTTCGGGAACTGTCCGCCAGGCCGGCCTCTGATGCTCCAGCGAGGGCCACTCCCTCCTATGGGGAGGTGGCAGGTCGGGGTGTCCCGATCACCGTCTTGGGGAAGCAGCGGGAGGTACGTCCGCAGCGCCCCACGGTGGTCATCTACCCGGCGAAGGAGGATGCTTCGGCCACCTCCGAGAAGACTAAGGAGGCGTTAATCAAGACACTCAACCCCACGGACGATGGTTTCCGCCCCGTGATGGTGCGTAAGGTTGCACGCGCTGGGGTCCTGGTGCAGACCTCGACCCCGGGCGGCCTTGAGAGGGTCAAGGCAGCGGCCGATCGCCTTCTCGGGGCGGGTCTCCGTGCCGTGGAGCCTCAGGGTCGGCTCCCCAGGGTCGTCATTCATGACGTCCCTCGGGAGCTGAAGGACGCGGAGGTTGTCGAGCTCCTCTGGAGCCAAAACCTCAGCGGCAAGTTCGCGGTGGAGACGTTGGGGACTGGCATAGCATTCATCCAGGAGTGGTTTCAAATTTGGGAGAATACACCAACTTTATCATCCAGTCTATGGATAATCGGAAACAAGTGGATGCAATATATACAGATTTTTCAAAAGCATTCGACCGGGTCAACCACGCCATACTTCTGGACAAATTAAAGAGATTAGGAGTTCATGGCGATCTCTTTAGATGGATATCGTCATACGTTAATAATCGTCACCAATCTGTAGCCATCGGCGGTTTTCGATCCAACTATACATCCATACCCTCTGGAGTCCCGCAGGGTTCTCACCTAGGTCCTCTGCTCTTCAACGCGTATTTACACGATATTGGATCATGCTTTAAAAATGGGCCCTATATACTATACGCGGATGACCTTAAAATTTACGCCCAGGTTGAAAGCATCACCGATTGCCACCTTATCCAGGATGACATTAATAGGTTGTTTGAGTACTGCGAAAGAAACAGACTCTCTCTCAACGCTTTGAAATGCAATCAAATTACGTTCAGCCGTAAAAAAATTAATTTGCATTTTCAGTATTTTATCAACCATGATCCGATTCCCAACGCGCTGAGCATTCGCGACCTTGGCGTTCAACTCGATCACCGATTGACATTTGACGAACACATACAAGGTATTGTCAGTAAAGCGTTAAAAACCTTGGGCTTCATTAGTAGGGTCTCTAAGTCGTTCTCTGACCCGACTGTATTCAAAACCCTTTATTTTGCATACATCCGAAGCGTATTAGAGTTTGCATCTCCGATCTGGAATCCGCAATATCATGTATGTAAGGAGAGAATAGAAAGCGTTCAAAAACGTTTTATGAGACAATTAAACTACCGTCAATGCTTGGGACTGAACACGTACGAGGAGAGGATGAATAACTTCAATATTACATCATTGGAGAACCGCCGTACCACGGCAGACATGGTATTATTACACAAAGTTATCCATAACAACGTGGACAACCCGTATTTCATACATAATCTAACTTTTCACGTTCCACCACGCGTGGCTCGCTTTCCCCGTACCTTCGAAGTCCCGCGCGTCCGTACTAGGTATGCCCAGAATTCCATCATGTACCGCTTAATGTCAACTTACGATAAACATTTCCAGAATATCGACCTATTTAACATGAAGGAGAAAAAATTTAAGCAAAGCATATACTTAAAATTAATCGAAAATGCGACATAGACATTTCTCATGGGATACTATTGACTTAGGGACTACTTGGTTTTTCGTTCGTTGTTCTTTAACTGTATATGATACTGTTCTTTAACTGTATATGATAACTGTATATGATGGTTTATATGATGGAGTAATTTTTTCTTAATTTTCTTAACTTTTCAAATTTTTCAAATTTGTATTTTTTGTACTGCACATTATTACTTAAAATCTATTAACACCCATTCCATCCTTTTCCTTACCTTTTCCCCTCCCAACCCCCACAGAATGCACTGTGCGTATTGGAGACTTAACTAACTAAAACTATTGTTGAAAGCATGTCATCGGCCAGAAATATTGTATTTAATGTAATTGTAATATTTTTTTGTAGCGCTGTATGTTTTCCCTGTTAAATAAATAAATAAATAAATAAATACACGTTCCTGGGCAAGACCAGGGGTCTAGACGGCAGGTGCGTTGTGCTCGAGAAGGGTGCCCGTCCGATGGCAGGGATTGCGGTGAGTTCAGAGCTCCCGCCCCCCCTGCTGTTGGACCACCTTTCGAACGAGCATCTCATCTGTGCGTCGATCGTCCTTGACGGCGTTAATTGCTACCTGATCTCCTGCTACTTCCAGTTCGGCGAGGAGGTAGGGACCCACATTGCGGGCCTCGCCTGGGCCTTGCGCGTCCTCCGCGGTCGTCCGGTGCTGGTTGCGGGCGATTTTAATGCCCGCTCCCCGGCATGGCACGACGACGGAGATCTTAGCAGTCTTGGACGGATTGCGCAAGACAGGGCCGAGGCTGTCGAGGAGCTGATTGCGACCTTCGGGCTGCACATCATTAACGCTCCTGGTCAGCCCCGTACTTTCTGTGGCCCGGGCGGGTCCAGCAATGTGGATCTCACTCTGTGCTCCCCGGGATTCGCCCGTTGGATGAACGATTGGACCGTTCACGAGCTCCTCTCTTCTTCGGACCACAGACTCGTGACTTTTGGCATCGGCCGACGCGTTCCTCCTACGCCACACTCGGAATGGCGATACCGAACCGGCGACACAAATTGGGACCGGTTCGGTGAAGTCCTCCGCGAGAAACTTGAGGGCTTTCCATCGCCCCCAATCAGTACCGCAGAGGCCCTGTGTGCCGCACTTAATGCGGCCATAGTTTCTTCCAGTGATGCCGTTGTAGGGCGGAAGAAACCGCGAGGTGGCTTTGCGGCCCCGTGGTGGTCTTCCGAACTCTCCGAGCTGAGGAAATGTTACAAACGTGCTTATGAGAACATGGAGGTGGCCCGCAGGGGTTTGGCCCCCCCGGAGCGCGTTGTGGCTCTCAAAGCTAACCTTGCTTCGGCTCGTCGGGTCTACCACGCTGCTATCAGGCGCGCTAAGACGGAGTCTTGGAGGCTCTGGGTTACCGACGTCGGTAACGCAAATCCTTGGGATATGAAAAAAGTACTTTTTAAAAACGCCAAAAGCGCCGATGACTTCCTCTCCAGCATCGTGGCCGGCGACTCTGCCGCCCCCACCCTGGACGCTAAAGGTACGCTCACGGCGCTCCTGCATTCGCTCTGTCCCTCGGATCAGCCCTCCCGGGATGATTTACATCATAAACAGATTCGGCGGCTCACAGCCATCGACTCTCGCGTACCCGACGTTTCGGATGTCACTGCGGTGGAACTCGACAGGGTCATCGGTTCCCTGTCGAACCGTAAGGCGCCGGGGATCGACCTCATCACGGCGGGCATCGTGAAGCGCGTCTGGGGGTTCGCCAGATGGGAGGTGACTGTGCTTATGCAGAAATGCATAAGCGACGGTCACTTTCCTTCAAGTTGGAAGGCGGGCCTCCTCCGTGTCATTCCCAAGGGTACGGACAAACCACGATCGGACGCGAAATCGTACAGGCCCATCACACTCCTGCCCATACTGGGCAAAGTGTTGGAGGTGCTTGTGCGTGACCGCCTCGAGTCGTCACTCACCCCCCAGAGCGATCGACAGTTTGGTTTTACCCGAGGGAAGTCCACGGAGGATGCCATCCTCTTTGCGAAGTCCTGGACCCGCGATTTCGACGGCCGGTACGTCGTCGGTGTCTTTCTCGATATCTCCGGTGCCTTCGACAACGCCTGGTGGCCGATGATTCTTGCCAAGCTTCGCCTTCGACAGTGCCCGAACAATCTCCTCAAGATTATCCGAAGTTATTTCTCGGACAGGTCCGTTACCATTAGGTACGGACCCACCTCGGTCAGTATGGCTCCATCCATGGGATGCCCGCAGGGGTCGGTGCTTGGTCCCAGTCTGTGGAATATTCTCTTTGACGACTTGCTCGGGCTGCCCTTACCGGTGGGGTGTACCGTGAGCGCGTACGCTGACGATGCCTTCCTCCTGGTGGGTGGCAAGAGCCGTGCGGAGGTCGAGAGAAGGGCTGCCTGTTCGTTGGACCTTATCCTCGGATGGGGAAAACGTAACAGGCTGTCCTTCTCTCCGGCCAAAACTCAAGCCCTGTTGTTGAAGGGACGTCTGCAGCGGAATCCTCTGATCCAGGTTGGAGGGCGGCCTGTGGCTTTTCCGCAGTCCGTCCGCTACCTGGGGGTCTCGCTGTCAGCGCCCCTCTCGTTTCTTGGACATGCAAAATCCGTGGTCACGAAATCCCGTGACTTGTTCCTCTCGCTGCGTCGTATTAGCAGGGTCGAGTGGGGCATTCGCTCCCCGGCCATAAAACTGCTGTACAAGGGTGTTTTCGTACCTCAAGTGGCGTACGCCGCTCGTGTTTGGGCGTGGCCCTCCATCTCGGAGGCCGCGCGTGTGGTTCTCTTGCGCGGCCAGCGTCTCCCACTCGTGGCGTTGACTGGCGCGTATAGAACGACCTCCACCATCGCTCTTCCCGTCATCGCTGGGATACTGCCGATTGATCTGGAGATTTTGGAATGTGCGGCTATGTCGTGGCTTCGCCGAGGGGAGCCTGTGGACTATTTCAGTCTGACGGTGAACCCGGCGGAGGCAAGGTTGGCGGATTGCAAACGCCGTATTAGGGCAGAGAGCCTGCGCGTCTGGCAGGAGCGGTGGGACTCCGGCGGCACGGGCCGCCTCACCCATAGTTTCTTCCCGTCGGTGTCGGTGCGGAATTTTTCGTCATCGCTGGGATACTGCCGATTGATCTGGAGATTTTGGAATGTGCGGCTATGTCGTGGCTTCGCCGAGGGGAGCCTGTGGACTATTTCAGTCTGACGGTGAACCCGGCGGAGGCAAGGTTGGCGGATTGCAAACGCCGTATTAGGGCAGAGAGCCTGCGCGTCTGGCAGGAGCGGTGGGACTCCGGCGGCACGGGCCGCCTCACCCATAGTTTCTTCCCGTCGGTGTCGGTGCGGATGAAAAATGAGGTGTTCCTGCGGCTTGACCACCGGCTCACGCAGCTCATCGGGGGCCACGGCGAGTTCAAGGCCAAATTATTTGACTTTGGACTCGTCGACGACCCCTGGTGCCCGTGCGGCACTGGCCGTCAGTCCGCGGAACACATCATTTGGACATGCCCTAAACTGGACGCCGCGCGGTCAGTGATGTTGGATGCGGTTGGTTCTTGTGCCGGCGTTCTGCCGATCTGGTACTCGGACCTCGTTGGGTGTGGGGAATGTTTTCGTGCGTTCCGTGAGTTCGCGGACCACTGGGTGTCAAATTGGGAGGATTTGAGGCAGCGGGGCTCTCCTCCATTGGGGGAGGGCCTCCCCTCTTAACTGTGCGGTCCGGCGGCCGCTTCATGCCCGAAGTCGCCCGTACTGTGTCGTACTAACCGCCCCTGTGGGTGCGTGCCTTCTTTGCAGGTTCTCCCGGTCTAGATGCCCCCGACGCTCCCCCTGCAGCCGCTTGTTGTCGTGGTCGGGAACACACTCACGCCAGGTCCCACCGCCTCACATCGCCCGTCACTTCGATTTATACATTTGGTTTAGCTTGTAAGACTCTGTATCTAGAATTAAGTTCATATATTTAACTTCATTAGTTGTAAGTGAAATGTAAAATTTTATATTATAATCAATAAACGGTTCACGGGGTGCCGGAGGGGGCAGAAACTCGGAGAATCTCTTCACCAGCTCCGTTCGTCCACCCCTCACGCGCCACCCTTCTGGTGAGCGTGAGGTTGTCGTTGCATGACATCCCGGGCAGATAAAACGACTCACGTCGTTAGAACTGCCCGGGTGGTGGGCGGGGTTTCTCCCCTCGCCTGTCACCGCGTAGCCTAATCATGTCCGGCCTATCAGCGCGCGGTGGACAGGGAGATAGCCACCACGAACTATGGCGGGGCATAGTCCCCAACTAATGATAAGTTGCGCGCAACTGAATCTTCAGAGAAGCAGGGCTGTAACGGCCGAATTCGGTCGCACGCTTGAGACGATGGGTATTGGAGTGGCGTTTGTGCAGGAGCAGTTCACGTTTCTCGGTAAAACCCGGGGTATTGACGGGCGGTGCGTTGTGCTCGAGAAGGGGCACCGACCCATGGCAGGGATCGCGGTGAGTTCGTCTCTCCCGCCTCCCCTGTTCCTGGATCGGCTCTCCAGTGAGCACCTCGCCTGCGCGTCCATAGTTATCAACGATGTGGACTGCTACTTCATCAGCGTCTACTTCCAGTTTGGCGAGGCTGTGGACGCCTACGTTGCTGAACTCGCCGCGGCCCTTGACGCTCTTCGGGGTCGGCCGGTAGTGGTAGCGGGCGATTTTAATGCCCGCTCCCCGTCCTGGCACGACGACGGCAACCTGGACCGCCTGGACAGGGTCGCGAAGGGAAGAGCCGAGGCTGTCGAGGAGCTGATATCGACCTATGGGTTGCATATTGTCAACTCCCCCGGGCAGCCCCGGACCTTCTGTGGCCCCGGCGGGTCCAGCAATGTGGATTTGACGCTGTGCTCCCCTGGATTCGCCCGGGAGATGATGAACTGGACCGTCCACGAATCGTCGTCTTCCTCAGACCATAGACTAGTTACCTTCGACATTGGCCGCCGTGTGAATCCCCCGTCCCCCTCGGAATGGGCGTACCGCACCTCGGATGTGGACTGGGACCGCTTTGGGGAGTCCTTCTGTGAGAGGCTCTCCCGGTTCCCGTCCCCTCACTCCAATTCGGCCGAGGCACTTAGTGTTGCACTTCATGAGGCAGTTGCCTCGGCCTGCGAGTCGGTCCTCGGTCGGAGGAGGCCCTGCGGAGGCTTTACGGCACCGTGGTGGTCTCCGGAAATATTCGACCTTCGCAGGTGCTTCCGGCAAGCGTACCGCCGCATGGGGGAAGCCCGCAGGGGTTCTCTTCCCCCTGAGCGTGTGGAGGTACTTCGGGAGTCCCTGAGATCGGCTCGGAGCGTCTACCACGCCGCCATTAGGCGTGCCAAGACTGATTCCTGGCGTACATGGGTTAGCGAAGTTGGGAATGCAAACCCATGGGACATGAAGAACGTCATCGACAAAGGTGCCAAGCGGGGTGGGAACTACCTCTCTAGCATTGTCGAGGGTACTTCCGCCCCGCTTGACACCGAAGGCACTCTTTCAGTTCTCCTCGGTTCTTTGTGTCTATCGGATCGGAATGACAATGACGATCCCCACCACGCGCAGCTGCGGCGGCTTATTGCCGAAGACTCGGGCGTACCTGATCTGTCAGAGGTAACAGCGGACGAGGTCGGCACCATCATCGGGTCGCTATCGCGCAGAAAGGCACCGGGGATAGACAACTTTACGTCTGATATAGTGAAGCGGGTGTGGGAATTCGCAAGATGGGAGGTGACTGTCCTGATGCAGAAATGCATTAGGGACGGTCATTTCCCATTATGCTGGAAGGCTGGCCTCCTGCGGGTGATTCCCAAAGGTAACGACAAGCCGCGCTCGGATCCGAAAGCGTACAGGCCCATCACGCTCCTTCCCATAATGGGTAAGGTGCTCGAAGTGCTTGTGCGCGAACGGCTGGAAAGGACTCTGTCTCCCCAGAACGAGCGTCAGTTTGGCTTTACCCGAGGGAAAAGCACGGAGGACGCCATCCTGTTTGCGAAGAACTGGGTCCGCAACTATGACGGCCGCTACGTGGTTGGCGTATTTTTGTATATCTCCGGTGCATTCGACAACGCGTGGTGGCCGATGCTCATATGCAAGCTTCGCGCCCGCCTGTGCCCGAACAATTTGTTGAAAGTAGTGAGGAGCTACTTTTCAGACAGATCTGTCACTCTGAGGTACGGCCCGACCAGCGTCACCAAAACCCCGACTATGGGCTGTCCACAGGGGTCAGTGTTGGGTCCTAGCCTTTGGAACATTCTCTTTGATGATTTCCTCGGTCTACCTTACCCGGAGGGGTGCACCGTCAGCGCTTATGCAGACGACGCTCTCCTCCTGGTGGGCGGCAGGAGTCGCGCAGAGGTCGAAAGAAGGGTGGCTGACTCGCTGGACCTGATCCTAGGATGGGGTCAGCGAAACAGACTCACCTTCTCTCCGACGAAAACTCAGGCGCTTCTCCTGAAGGGACATCTTAAGCGGAACCCTGTTATCAGGATGAACGGTCGCCCGGTATCCTTCCCGGCCACCGTTCGATACCTGGGGGTGACGCTTACGGCTTCCCTTTCCTTTCTTTCGCACGCAAAGATTACAGCCGAAAAATCCCGGGATCTATTCTTTGCGCTCCGCGGAGTGAGTCGGGCCGACTGGGGAATTCGTTTCCCGGCGGTCATGACTATCTATAAGGGCGTCTTCGTCCCGCGTGCGACTTATGCCGCACGCGCTTGGACGGAGTCTGCTGTTCCTGAGGCGACGCGTGTCGCGCTGCTGCGCGGACAGCGCATCCCTCTCGTGGCCCTGACCGGGGCGTACAGAACGACGTCCACTCTTGCGTTACCCGTCATCGCTGGCGTTCTGCCGATTGACCTGGAGATTCTGGAGCGTGCAGCCTTGTCGCGGTACCGCCGGGGCGAGCCGGTAGTCCTTCATGGCCTATCGATCGACCCGGTGGCGCACCGAGCTGGGGAGTTTGCCCGCCTGATTCGGGTGGAGTCCTTGCGTGTCTGGCAGGCTAGATGGGACGCCGGGGATACGGGCCGCCTCAGCCATTGCTTCTTCCCGTCTGTTGCAGTGCGGATGGCAAATTCGTTTCTGCGGTTCGACCACCATACCACGCAGCTGGTTGGGGGCCACGGAGAGTTCAGAGCCAAACTATTTGACTTTGGACTTGCCGATGACCCCCGGTGCGCCTGTGGGTATGGTCGCCAAACTGCGGAACACGTAATTTGGTCTTGCCCAATTCTAGCGGCTGCACGGGAGAAATTGATGGATGCAGTGGGCGCGTGCGTTGGGCGTTCTCCGATTTGGTACCCGGATTTGGTCAGTTGTAGGAGCTGCTTCCAGTCGTTTGGCGAGTTTGCGGGGCTCTGGGTGGCTTCTTGGGAAAGCATGAGGCTTCGGGATACCCCCCAGGGGGTACCCTCTTCCTTGGTGGCGTGATTCGGCGGCTACTTCCAGCCCGAAGTGCCCGTCTTTGTGTCCGTCTCTTTACCGCCCCGAGGGGCGTTTCGTTCTTTGCAGGATCCAGGGATTCCTCCCCCCCGTGGCTGCTCCGAGACCTGCCCACGGACAGCGCGCCTTCACGTTCATTGTTCTGGAGCGTCCTCTACCCCGCTTACCGGCTCCTAAATTTATGATATTGTTGTTTCTTTTCTCGTTAAATTTGTAATATTTTGTAAATTTTTTATTTTTTTTTTGTAAATAAGTTTTATTTTTTGAATAAATGGGTTCTCGGGGCGGTACGGGGGGGGGGGTGGTTTACCCTATTTCACCCCCTGCGCGTTTTACCCTTCTGGTACGCGCAGGGTTGTCGTAGCACGACATCCCGGGCAGACAAGACGACCCTCGTCGTTATAACTGCCCGGGCGGTGGGCGGGGTTTGCTGCCCTCACCTATCGCCTTGAAACTCTTAACTGTGGTAGATGGGAGCTAATGGGCCCTTGCTGAGTTGGCCACGAAGACCCATTCTGTTTCAGGGTCGGTCACACTCACGGGTCAACACCCATCCGATGGCCTCCACGCATGGGGTGCGAGCCCGGGTAGGACACTGGGTCAACCAGTCTCCCCTGGGAACAATCCTCTGGCGCTCCTGGACGGTCTGCGCACCGAGCGGCGCAAGCCAATCGATTGTGCTCTCCGACTAACAATCGGGGGAGTCTGGGAACTGTATTGTTTCCTATAGAGCGGGGGCAGTTGTCTACCTTACGGCGACTGCTCTTGAAATGACTATTGGCCATCCGATCCCGGTTCAGAGTCGGGCAAAGGACGCCTTGGTCCGCGACAGATTCGGTGCACTCCGTTTCACCGCTTCGTAAGGGAGAGGACCGCGCAAGCGACCTCGAACTCGGAACCAATCGAGAGACCGGAGAAATCTGGTCACAATTGGTAGTGAGGGCGCGAGTATCTCGAGCCCGCCGGGTTTATTCCTGGCTCACTCGCGGTAAGGCGTTGGACTCTCACGGGTTGTGGCGTAGCTAGACGTTGGATTGTTATGTCCCAAGTCTTCTACGCTCACTGCACGGTCGATAGAACGAACAATCGTTAAAACGTCCTGCGGTGACGGGTTCGCCCGTTGTGGTTGACAACTCAATATGTGGTAGATTCAGACGGTGGGAGCTAATGGGCCCATGATGAGGTGGCCACGATGACCCATGTGTTCAGGGTCGGTCACACTCACGGGTAAACACCCATCCGATGGCCTTTACGCATGGGGTGCGAACCTGGGTAGGACACTGGGTCAACCAGTCTCCCCTGGGAATCAAACCTCTGGCGCTCCTGGACGGTCTGCGCACCGAGCGGCGCAAGCCAATCGACTGTGTTCTCCGACTAACAGTTGGGGGAGTCTGGGAACTGTATTGTTTCCTATAGAGCGGGGGTGGTTGTCTACCTTACGGCGACTGCTCTTGAAATGACCATTGGCCATCCGATCCCGGTTCAGAGTCGGGCAAAGGACGCCTTGGTCCGCGATAGATTCGGTGCACACCGTTTCACCGCTTCGTAAGGGAGAGGACCGCGCAAGCGACCTCGAACTCGGAACCAATCGAGAGACCGGAGAAATCTGGTCACAATTGGAAGTGAGGGCGCGAGTATCTCGAGCCCGCCGGGTTTATTCCTGGCTAACTCGCGGTAAGGCGTTGGACTCTCACGGGTTGTGACGTAGCTGGACGTAGAATTGTACTGTCCAAAGTCTTCTACGTTCACTGCAGGGCGACAGAACGACTAATCGTTAAAACGTCCTGTGGTGACGGGCTCGCCCGTTGTAGTCGACACCGTAAGATGTGGTAGATTCAGGCTTCTTGGGAGAGCATAAGGCCTCGGCATACCCCCAGGGGGTACCCTCTTCCTTGGTGGCGTGATTCGGCGACTACTTCCAGCCCGAAGTGCCCGTCTTTGTGTCCGTCTCTTTACCGCCCCGAGGGGCGTTTCGTTCTTTGCAGGATCCAGGGATTCCTCCCCCCCGTGGCTGCTCCGAGACCTGCCCACGGACCGTGCGCCTCCACCATCATCGTTTCTGGAGCGTCCTCTACCCCGCTTACCGGCCCTAAATTTATGATATTTGTTGTTTTTTTTTCTTTTTTTTGTGAATATGCTAAATTTAGTATTATTTTTGTAAATTTTTCTTTTATAAATACCTTTTATTATAAATAAATGGGTTCTCGGGGCGGTACGTGGGGGGGTGGTTTACCCTATTTCAGCCCCTGCGCGTTCTACCCTTCTGGTACGCGCAGGGTTGTCGTAGCACGACATCCCGGGCAGACAAGACGACCCGCGTCGTTATAACTGCCCGGGCGGTGGGCGGGGTTTGCTGCCCTCACCTATCGCCTTGAAACTCTTAACTGTGGTAGATTCAAGACAGCTGTCTTGCCACCTGTAAGCGTCCACCTTACCACCCATTCACTCCCCATTCGAAGCCAGAGAATTTGAGATGCGAAAATTAAAGTTTTAGATATTTTTACTAGGAAGTAGAGTCATATTTTCCTGGAGAGACAAATATCTTTAAAGAGATGAAACAGAGATCTGGCTGGCAGGCCACAAGCGCCAACTTCCACCGCGTGAAGGTGGACAGTGAACCCGTTCCGGGTGACGGCATTTGCGAGATCAATGGTATTTATTTAATTTGTACTCGTGGTCTTTTGGGATATTTGATTCCCATGTAACAGTTAGTTCTACAATAGTTAATTCCACTGCTGGACTGATTTCAACCACAATATGTTCAACTCTTGTCATCACCAAATGATCCCTGCATGCCAACTTTCAACTCAATCGAATAAAGCATATGGGCGCTATCATGGAGTAATTCATACACACAGCCAAGTATTCATCTGGGCCGGAGCATCAGGGCCGAAAAGTAATAATGAAAAGAACATTTATAATCTACGTAGGTTCTAATTATACAGTATAAAACATATATGTTTAACAAAAATAACGGAAAATAATGCAGATGATTTCGAGTTATGCCCTCCTCTCATTCTTAAATAAATATAGGGAAGACTGTGAAGAATTATTAAGGTCTCTAGTGTGATCATGAGCGAAGGAAATCCCAGCTTGGATCGGGAAATGCTAATATTTGAATGAGATATACTTACGGATGTGCACGACTTTCGACGGTGCAATGTAAGTTTAAAGGTCCTTTGCAGTCGACTAACGATCACTATTCATCTATATACCTCAAAAATCAAGCTAATCCTTTTGGAACACAAAATGCCTCCAATTGAGACGAATTAAAGCGAAAAAATCAAAAATTAAACAAATTGATCACTTCGGCAAAGCCGTGACATAAATGAAGGTGACATATCGAAATAATTCAAATTTCGAATGCTACCAACATTTAAAATATGATACAATACGGCTGAGTTTGTTATATGATATATATTTATATACCTATTTATATATTTATATATATATATATATATATATATATATATATATATATATATATATATATATATATATATATATATATATATATATATATATATATATATATATATATATATATATATATATATATATATATATATATATATATATATATATATATATATATATATATATATATATATATATATATATATATATATATATATATATATATATATATATATATATATATATATATATATATATATATATATATATATATATATATATATATATATATATATATATATAGGTATATTATAACTCTATTTTATATACTATCATATTATGAATTGATGTATAATATTAATATATATGTGATATAATATTATATTTATATATAATATATAATAATATTTATATATGGTATATACTCGTATATATCATATTTATATGTGTTTGAATCTAATATATAATAAATATTTATTATTTTATATAACTTAGTAGATTGTCATATACAATATATTAATTTAGTTTGTATAATTGATGTTTTTAATTTTAACTTTAATTTTTAAATTGTACTCACGTATTAGATAAGATTTGCACTCTCGTCTCAAAATAATATACCGATTTTAGTACCACCTGAACACAGGTTCATACCTAGTGAGGTGGTAAACCGATATGTCAAAAAGATGTCATAATTTCCTTTCTAAGCTAGGTATAATATATATATATATATATATATATATATATATATATATATATATATATATATATATATATATATATATATATATATATATATATATATATATATATATATATATATATATATATATATATATATATATATATATATATATATATATATATATATATATATATATATATATATATATATATATATATATATATATATATATATATATATATATATACATATTATAAAATGTTTTTGAGTTAGGATAAGAATTTTCTTTATGTAAATTGTAACTTGAATTAAGGAAATAAATAAATAAAATTCTGGCTAGGGTAAATATGTGTAAACTACATCATAGTGCTTTAATGCTCGATGCGCCCACCTTTAACGTACCCTCCCGATGAATGGTAAAGCAAACAAAAGTGGTGACGTACTCACGCAAACAATTTAAATGCTAATGCGCAGAATGTGTACCGTCCGTTTCATAAATTGGCAGCCGCGTCGGGTCTTTCCATCAATCGTATTTCATTCGTGTCACCGGCATGCCATCGCCGGCGAGCCATCGCTCCTGCCCAGCGCAGCCATCGCGATCCCTGCAGCAGTACGGACGAAACGACGCCGCTTGATTGCTGGCAGTAAATTTCGTTCAATCCATCCGTCGCCCCTGATTGAAAACACTGGCTTTTTCGGAGGCCGTAATGACTTATGCAGTCAACCGTTTCTCGATGATAAACCGCAAATGTTTGGATATTCAAATAGTTTTCAATTACTCCCAACCAAATGATACACACAATAGTAGAGCTCCCGGAAATGATCGGGTAGGCACTACATTGGAATAAACTGGTATCAAAAATCATAATGGTCCGTGATCAATCCTACTAAGCTGCGCCTCGCGGTTTCACCCGCGTGGTGATGGAAAATTGTGATAATGATGATAGAAAACCATCTTTATAAATTATAGCCTATGTGTTGTTCTGATGTGTAACCTATATTATTGTAAAGTTTCATCAAAATCCATTTAGTAATTTTTGCGTGAAAGAGTAACAAACATCCATACATACATACAAACTTTCGCGTTTATAATATCAGTAGGATAGTAGGATAGAATTTAAATTTCGAATGTCAATTTCTTAGATTTTTTTCCTACTTACTTGACAGTTATCGTTATATTTTAGATAATTCACACTACATCTTTATAAATTATAGAATATGTGTTATTCGGATGTGTGAGCTATATTATTGTAAAGTTTCATCAAAATCCATTCAGTAGTTTTTGCGTGAAAGAGTAACAAACATCCATACATACATACAAACTTTCGCGTTTATAATATTAGTAGGATATATATATATATATATATATATATATATATATATATATATATATATATATATATATATATATATATATATATATATATATATATATATATATATATATATATGTATATATATATATATATATATATATATATATATATATATATATATATATATATATATATATATATATATATATATATATATATATATATATATATATATATATATATATATATATATATATATATATATATATATATATATAATATATATATATATATATATATATATATATATATATATATATATTTTTATATTTGATAAGGTTTTGTAAATAATCGTTCATAGGATGATGATTCGCAGTAAAATAAATTAGTAAAAGCTACTTGAACAGCAGCGAAGGAAATCCCAGCTTGGATTGGGAAACGCCTGATTCCTTCGCTGCTGTTCAAGTAGCTTTTACTAATTTTATATATATATATATATATATATATATATATATATATATATATAATATATATATATATATATATATATATATATATATATATATATATATATATATATATATATATATATATATATATATATATATATATATATATATAATATATATATATATATATATATATATATATATATATATATATATATATATATATATATTATATATATATATTTATATATATATATATATATATATATATATATATATATATATATATATATATATATATTATATATATAT
>CALYMY010000529.1:0-19903 GCA_944548615.1 Micropterix aruncella | reverse complement strand
AGGGTGAGCGTTTACTAGTTGAAAAATGGGCCCAACTTAAACCTACTCCTCTTTCCGCAAGTGAGAGGCATTCATCATTCTCGTTAACACCTAAAGCATTCCCGAATCCGATCAAGGGAATCCTTCGTCACGATGTAAGTGGCTTTTATAATTATTTACTTTATAAGCATCTTATTGATCAATTCTAAAAAGAATATATACACAAAACTATCAAATATTTCAAAATATTGAATTTTTACATATTTTATGTTTCGTTCATTGTAAATAATCCATTTAGGTTAAAGGTAATCTTTCCAACTAATAGGAAAGAGCTGACTGCTTCCTTTCATTGATATGAGGGCATGTCACGCTTTTAGTTTTAAGTTTTCAGCTGAATATTGATCGCAGCTTCTTTATATCGCACCTTTAGAAAATAAAAAAACGAAATTCGAAATTTTAAATTCTTCCATCTGTCAAGTAGCTCGTCTTGTCTTGTTATTTCCCCTGAAATAATAGGAAATTGAGTGAGTTTACGTATAAAGAAGGATTGTAGCTTAATTTTTGAGATAATTGGATGAAGGGTGAGCGTTTACTAGTTGAAAAATGGGCCCAACTTAAACCTACTCCTCTTTCCGCAAGTGAGAGGCATTCATCATTCTCGTTAACACCTAAAGCATTCCCGAATCCGATCAAGGGAATCCTTCGTCACGATGTAAGTGGCTTTTATAATTATTTACTTTATAATCATCTTATTGATCAATTCTAAAAAGAATATATACACAAAACTATCAAATATTTCAAAATATTGAATTTTTACATATTTTATGTTTCGTTCATTGTAAATAATCCATTTAGGTTAAAGGTAATCTTTCCAACTAATAGGAAAGAGCTGACTGCTTCCTTTCATTGATATGAGGGCATGTCACGCTTTTAGTTTTAAGTTTTCAGCTGAATATTGATCGCAGCTTCTTTATATCGCACCTTTAGAAAATAAAAAAACGAAATTCGAAATTTTAAATTCTTCCATCTGTCAAGTAGCTCGTCTTGTCTTGTTATTTCCCCTGAAATAATAGGAAATTGAGTGAGTTTACGTATAAAGAAGGATTGTAGCTTAATTTTTGAGATAATTGGATGAAGGGTGAGCGTTTACTAGTTGAAAAATGGGCCCAACTTAAACCTACTCCTCTTTCCGCAAGTGAGAGGCATTCATCATTCTCGTTAACACCTAAAGCATTCCCGAATCCGATCAAGGGAATCCTTCGTCACGATGTAAGTGGCTTTTATAATTATTTACTTTATAATCATCTTATTGATCAATTCTAAAAAGAATATATACACAAAACTATCAAATATTTCAAAATATTGAATTTTTACATATTTTATGTTTCGTTCATTGTAAATAATCCATTTAGGTTAAAGGTAATCTTTCCAACTAATAGGAAAGAGCTGACTGCTTCCTTTCATTGATATGAGGGCATGTCACGCTTTTAGTTTTAAGTTTTCAGCTGAATATTGATCGCAGCTTCTTTATATCGCACCTTTAGAAAATAAAAAAACGAAATTCGAAATTTTAAATTCTTCCATCTGTCAAGTAGCTCGTCTTGTATTGTTATTTCCCCTGAAATAATAGGAAATTGAGTGAGTTTACGTATAAAGAAGGATTGTAGCTTAATTTTTGAGATAATTGGATGAAGGGTGAGCGTTTACTAGTTGAAAAATGGGCCCAACTTAAACCTACTCCTCTTTCCGCAAGTGAGAGGCATTCATCATTCTCGTTAACACCTAAAGCATTCCCGAATCCGATCAAGGGAATCCTTCGTCACGATGTAAGTGGCTTTTATAATTATTTACTTTATAATCATCTTATTGATCAATTCTAAAAAGAATATATACACAAAACTATCAAATATTTCAAAATATTGAATTTTTACATATTTTATGTTTCGTTCATTGTAAATAATCCATTTAGGTTAAAGGTAATCTTTCCAACTAATAGGAAAGAGCTGACTGCTTCCTTTCATTGATATGAGGGCATGTCACGCTTTTAGTTTTAAGTTTTCAGCTGAATATTGATCGCAGCTTCTTTATATCGCACCTTTAGAAAATAAAAAAACGAAATTCGAAATTTTAAATTCTTCCATCTGTCAAGTAGCTCGTCTTGTCTTGTTATTTCCCCTGAAATAATAGGAAATTGAGTGAGTTTACGTATAAAGAAGGATTGTAGCTTAATTTTTGAGATAATTGGATGAAGGGTGAGCGTTTACTAGTTGAAAAATGGGCCCAACTTAAACCTACTCCTCTTTCCGCAAGTGAGAGGCATTCATCATTCTCGTTAACACCTAAAGCATTCCCGAATCCGATCAAGGGAATCCTTCGTCACGATGTAAGTGGCTTTTATAATTATTTACTTTATAATCATCTTATTGATCAATTCTAAAAAGAATATATACACAAAACTATCAAATATTTCAAAATATTGAATTTTTACATATTTTATGTTTCGTTCATTGTAAATAATCCATTTAGGTTAAAGGTAATCTTTCCAACTAATAGGAAAGAGCTGACTGCTTCCTTTCATTGATATGAGGGCATGTCACGCTTTTAGTTTTAAGTTTTCAGCTGAATATTGATCGCAGCTTCTTTATATCGCACCTTTAGAAAATAAAAAAACGAAATTCGAAATTTTAAATTCTTCCATCTGTCAAGTAGCTCGTCTTGTCTTGTTATTTCCCCTGAAATAATAGGAAATTGAGTGAGTTTACGTATAAAGAAGGATTGTAGCTTAATTTTTGAGATAATTGGATGAAGGGTGAGCGTTTACTAGTTGAAAAATGGGCCCAACTTAAACCTACTCCTCTTTCCGCAAGTGAGAGGCATTCATCATTCTCGTTAACACCTAAAGCATTCCCGAATCCGATCAAGGGAATCCTTCGTCACGATGTAAGTGGCTTTTATAATTATTTACTTTATAATCATCTTATTGATCAATTCTAAAAAGAATATATACACAAAACTATCAAATATTTCAAAATATTGAATTTTTACATATTTTATGTTTCGTTCATTGTAAATAATCCATTTAGGTTAAAGGTAATCTTTCCAACTAATAGGAAAGAGCTGACTGCTTCCTTTCATTGATATGAGGGCATGTCACGCTTTTAGTTTTAAGTTTTCAGCTGAATATTGATCGCAGCTTCTTTATATCGCACCTTTAGAAAATAAAAAAACGAAATTCGAAATTTTAAATTCTTCCATCTGTCAAGTAGCTCGTCTTGTCTTGTTATTTCCCCTGAAATAATAGGAAATTGAGTGAGTTTACGTATAAAGAAGGATTGTAGCTTAATTTTTGAGATAATTGGATGAAGGGTGAGCGTTTACTAGTTGAAAAATGGGCCCAACTTAAACCTACTCCTCTTTCCGCAAGTGAGAGGCATTCATCATTCTCGTTAACACCTAAAGCATTCCCGAATCCGATCAAGGGAATCCTTCGTCACGATGTAAGTGGCTTTTATAATTATTTACTTTATAATCATCTTATTGATCAATTCTAAAAGGAATATATACACAAAACTATCAAATATTTCAATATATATATATATATATATGTATATATATATATATATATATATATATATATATATATATATATATATATATATATATATATATATATATATATATATATATATTATATATATATATATATATATATATATATATATATATATATATATATATATATATACATATATATATATATATATATATATATATATATATATATATATATATATATATATATATATATATATATATATATATATATATATATATATATATATATATATATATATATATATATATATATATATATATTTATATATATATATATATATTTATATATATATATATATATATATATATATATATATATATATATATATATATATATATATATATATATATATATATATACACACACATACATACACATACACATATATACACACATACAGGCCGGGTTGCCTCAAATATAGTAATCCATTTAAGAATAGTTTTTGCGCTGGGTGATTCCTTAATGTCTCGTAAACCAAGTGAGCACGGTACATTTGCCTCGCAATCGTCACAGAATTATGCTTTGCATAAAACGCTCGAACACAAAACGCACATTGCTCGCCTATAAACGGAATCATGACGACTAAAATTTCCAGGAACTGGCGCGTCTATCGACATTACATGCGCCCCTGTAAGCCCGCTAAATTTTAAATATAAACAAAACAAACCGCGAAAACAGTTACAGCCCAACCTGTACAAATATACAATAAGTATACTACTTTTGCGATCATAATCATTTGACACAATCACTATGGTGGGGGGGGGGGGGGGGGTAATTGGCGAGAGCGGGGGAGGGGGGTGAGTTAACAAGGGTGACACAACCGATTTTTCATTTATTTAATTATTCGATATCTGCAACGTCTATTTTTCATATATTTTTTGATAATCTTCTCGCTTTTTCTGATAATGGTGGTTTTAAATCCATAAAATCCTTTAATTCTACCTGTAAACTTTTCCCTACGCCAATTTTGCACGGGATGCAAAATTTGCACGTGTAAAAATAATTGAATTCCCTAACTAATCGACATAGATTTGGTCGCGTTCGCTTCGCACAATTTGGACACCTATTTTAAATTTTTCAAGCTTCCGTCTAGTTGAATTAAGCTGCATTTTACGTACGATAAATGTTGAATATGAATACCTACCTACATACATCCAATACTCGAAATCTGGGGCAAACGAGGGGTGATTGATATAACCATCATTATCCGAAACAAGAAATCTACAAATGTATGATGCGTATGACGCGTCGAAATTAAAATTTTCATTACGTGGCGTCGCATATTAACAGGAATTCTCGCCAACTGCTCATCGACTTTATTAATGAAATAAATATTCATGTCAAATAAGTCCCTATCTACTTTCCGGGAAAGTTTTGAGGTGACATAACCGATTTTTTTTTCAATTCTTATGATGTTAAAAGATGAATTGAAAGAATTCACACCTTTGTAGCTATTGAAGTTAAACCGCTAACATAATTGATTTTTTTCCCAACTTTATTGATGTAATTTCATTGCGTAAATCGATCTTATAACTTGCTGTAAGTGCCACGATTTATGCATCGGAAATAATTCAGAGGACAACATTCAAACACAGCAGGAAAAAAAATTAAGCTAGAACTTCCTTCAATGATTTAAAGATGGAAAATTTAAAGTTTAGCGGTTTTGCATTTTGTAACATGCTAGTAAGATGTCTGATGAGGTAAATGCCCGTGGCGAATCGTCTTTGTTCGCCCATGTTCAAGGGCAATACGTCGGCAAAGAGACTACGTAGACCAGGGGTCGGCAAACAGGGTAAATTAGCCCGAACGGAGTAAAAATTTCAATATTGGTGGTAATGAAGCTGCGATTCTGGCTGGTCCAACAACGAGGTTACCTTCCCTAAATGGCTAGTTGGCCACCCGATTGCAACTACCCCTTTCTAGGAATAAAATTGTTAACTTTACCCCTTAAGGTTTTAAATTTTAAGTTAATCGCCCAAGGTCATTATCGCTTAAAAACGGCCGGTTGGCCAACATTGTTATGATCCTCAAGGTAATAGCAATAGGATTTATTAATAAAAGATTTATATGTTATAAAAAGAAAATATTTTTTGCAAAAATCGAAACTATTGAAATTTTCATTATTTGCATAGTGTGGGCCGCATTCATTAAATACACAGTTTAAAAATATGTACAAAAAGTAAGAAGAATATAGAGTACTTCAAAATCAAAATATTTATAAATAATTTAGAGTACTTCGTCATAGACAATATTTTTAGTCCTATTTTCGTGCGCTATTCGTATCTGGTTTTCGCCGCAACCTGATCGAAATAAGGCATGCACAGTTCGGCTCTTTTCGGTAATGCTCAGTTTTCGTCGGGCGGCCGACCTCGGCTTCCGACGCACCGTGTCGCATCGCCTGCTCGCGCTATTACTTTGTTTTCGCTTAACATTCTTTTTGCTCGGCTCCTATGGGTCGTAACGCGATGTTAAATAGCATATATACAACCTTCCACAAGAATTGGGCTATCAAATTCAAAGAGATTTTTTTAAATCCGACTAAGCAGTTCCAGAGATAAGCGCGTTTAAACAAAAAAAACAACTCTTTAGCTTTATTATTAGTATAGATGACCTGCGGTGAGACACTAAGCTCTTTGCCAAAACAATATCTTAGAAACATATTTATAAATATTACATTAAAGATATTTTACTATAACTATTATAATATATATTTTTTGCAGCATTAGGAATTTTAAATGACTTCATTGTAAACATCACAAACATTTCACTTGGAAAAATATTTTTCAACTATTTAAGTACGCACCTATATCAATTGGGCAAAACAAAGGTATTTACATAAAAACCCATGACTTAATTTTGGCGTCGAAAAAGGATTTTTTGTTGTTAGTGCATTAGTACTTTATTACTGTGATTGGGCTCTAAGAAACTAGATTACTATATGCATCCGTTATTGTGATAACGGCGCCGTGGTCCATGAAGGTCTCCCAAATGCGACTTGACCTAATTTTCATCGGCGTTACTCGAAGTAAATTTAATGCTTGGGTTGATTTCTTGAGCGGCCACGGCGTTAACTTTGTTGTTCTGCTTCACTCATACTGGCACACTTCCTGTTGACGTCTGATCCACGCGCTTTAATTTCCGTCCGCATGAAATATTTCATCTCAAGCGTCTCGTTTATTCCCTTACCGACATTTTAAAAGTGCTTAGGTGTAAGGCCACAAAAACCGGCAAAATCAACAAATTTAAAATTCATAACATAATAGGATGGGAAATATTTTCTTAATCCGTTTTTGATAGATAATAAAATATTTCATGTTTAAAAGATCACATTCGGAAAATATTCATAAAATATGTGTATTTGATTTGGAAATTTATTTTATCTATTTTATAAGATGTTATTTTTTTTATTCTGAATTGAAATTATTCAAGGTCGTTTTAATTATCCACTCCTAATTTTATATATTTAGACATTTTTAGTATATTTTTTGCACTTTTATTTTTTTGTGCATAGATGGTGAAATGATTATTTAAAATTTTAATATAATAAGAATAAATTCATTGACGAATATGGCATTTTTAAAAACACAATATTGAACAACCACATACAAAAATTAAACCTTTACCTTGCGTAAGTCCCGTCCTAGTTAGGTGAAGTTTGAAACTAGATTTATTTTCTGTTATTGATTCAATGTTAAAACTATTTTTGTGCATAGTTCTTAAACTGAAATCGTTTAATCATATATTATGTTTTCGCATTCCTAAATAAATAAATAGCTCGCTATAGAGAATAATTGAGCAGATATTTTTAATATTGTAGAAAAATGTGTGAAAACAAACCACAAAAGAAAAGTATTTAAGAAATATTGGGATCATTAGCATCATTTTTATATTGTCCAGTTTCATATCCATATACTATAATCATGCAAATAAAAGTTTCACATATTTAAAAAAAAATATATAAATTAACCTAAAATACTTTTGATATAGCAGTCGTAGAAATCAATTTATATTGCAAGAAATTAAATTAAATTATATTACTTTTGTATATTAGAAAGAAAAGCGGGCAAATGGCGTCTTTGGTCCACAAATTAATTACCGTAGAGATATTAAAAGGTAAGCGACTTTGAACTGTAATCTTCCAGTGGACGGAATAATCTATTCGAAAATGGTATAGGGGTAAGGAAATGGTAGTCAGGGTGCTTTCCTCGCTGTTTGAGGAAGGTCTCTGTCGAACCATAGCGTAGCTCGATCAAAAGATTGTCTTCGCCTCCCAAAGTCTTTGCGACTCAAAAGATGACGAGACGATAAGATCGTTATAACATCCTGGAATGGCGTGCTCTCCAGCAGCAATGGCCAAACTTCAGTTGTCAAACTAACTAGTTTTTAAAGATTACACAACATATCTACCATAATATATTGTTTTTAAATATAATCATACTTTAATTTGGAACCATTACACAATATGCCCTACTCCCATTCTCAACTTACCCCAAAGTATAGTATATGTTAAAACCAATAAACTTAAGGGGGGAGCCTGGTTTAGACGATCAAGAAAAACATGTTTTTCATGTTTTTTTTTAAATCCATGCATGAATCTTTTACCTCTGGAATCGCTGATTGCAGATTGCTGTAAATGTAAAAAACATAATACTTTTCATTAAAGAAAACTTTAAAAGCTTTTTCTCAAAAACATATTTTTCTGTTATGCGCCGGTAATATAAAAAAACTTCTTTAACGGATCGAATTGTTTCAAAAAAATATGGAAAGATTTTTAAATTATCTTCTATATGAACTAAAAAAATTTTTTTTTACTAGTTAAACACAAATTTTTGGTGCGAAAATCGCTTTTATTTCTTTAAATCCTTGTAAAATTATAAAAATGATAACTTTTAGTATTTTTTTACTTCATCTACAAATACGAATGTAAAAATTAATGTTAGTTATTTTTTTTTGTTTCAGGCAAAATTACGCTCGCTATTACTTAAGTCCCAAATAGACTTTTTTCGTAAAAAAATTATAATCTAACGCAAGTGCATATCGTAATAGTCATCCAATTCAAATTAATATATTCATTTTCAATTTGCATTTTTTACAATTTTAAATAGTCAATACCTAACTAGGCTGCCGCCTGTTCTAAGGTAGACAATTTGTTTTCGATATTCTTATTTTAGGATTTCTTTATTAACATCGTATTTTATAAAATTATCGTAATAGCCTACATAAAATTCAAAACAAATTGCAATAAAAATTATGAAAAATCAACAATAAGTAGGTATAAAATTTAAAAAAAAAACATAAAAAATAGTCAAAATATCCTTGAAAATTTAAAATAAAATTTAATGAACTGTCAAGAAAAGTCCAGAGTTAATCAAGGTAATACTTAAGAATAAAATAATAATCCTAAAGGTAACAATTATTAGAAAAAAAATATAAGGAAATAGTAGGTAAAAACAGAGATAATGTTATAATATATAATTACTACATTATTCTACCACTAAAAAATCAATTTCTATTTCTATTTATACCTATGTTTTCATATTATTATTTAATTATCAAAATACCTAATATCTCCAGTGGTGCAATTTTGATGGTGTGTATCAATCTCTTTTTAAATATGTATATGTGAAATTTTGATATCTGTAATATCCAGTGGTATGGGGCTTGTACAATTTGGGAGCAAGATACGAGTAGCTGGATTGGCCAAAAGCGGATCTTCTGAGAGGAATTTCAAAGTTAGTTCAGTTTGATCATCTCGTCACATGAGTTTGCTAGCTTTTCTATTGGTTTCCTAACTTGGTCTGGAACTTAGTGAGAGTTCAAAATCCATGTCCATGTCCTTTTACTTACTTAGCTACAAGAGAACAGTCAAAGAGATTTCTATGAATAGTCAAAGAGATTATCCTCCCAAACCAGTTATATTTTATTTATTTATAGAGACTTCCTTAAAGATGTTTGACTTATAACTATGGTATAAAAATCACGGAAACTGAAAATGTTACCAAAAAAAATATTTTATGTATATTTTTTTTCAATACGATGACGTGCACCTTATGTAGGTGTTTTCCTACTGTATTGCGTCACGTTACAATAAACAATTTAGTTGTTTTCGATTTGCATAAATGAGATGAATGATACAGCTTTGTAATTACGTATTCCCCAAACGTCATTTTCCTGTGCATCGAAGATTCTGTGGAATATTTTGGGTACAGACATCTAAAGTATTTTTATCTGATTTGGTCAGGGACGACCCTTAGGTAAAGATTGTTTTGATATGTAGAGCGTTGCTTTCATTCCATCTAATTATTGTGTTATGTCCGCTACCGAACATTACATTACATTACATTTAAGTCGTGTCCAATTGGCGGCTAAAAACCGCTCTTGGACTTGTCAACATATTTGTGTTATGTAGTAAGTCTTATTACTACTTTAATATTTACTTAGCATACATATGTTGTCAAGAATTACGCTATTAGATTGTTACAAAAAAAATATATAGAAACTTAGAAACTTTGGAACCTACTAAAATTATTCACCGTAAAATTTATTACAAAACAATTTTATGGCTTAAATAATTAAAATAGTTAATAATTCTGATGAGTACCTACGAAAAGCCATTAAATAATTAAAATAGTCAGTAAAAAGTTGAATAATCAAAGCAGAAGCCTAACAATTGAAATAATCAATAATTCGAATATACACGTAGGTACTTAAAACTGTACATAGTAACATCCAAAGTAGCAAAGTGTTGAATAATCAAAGCTAAATTTAACATTTAAAAACTAAAAGTACAAATATAATTATCATTCAAATTGGTATACTCTTTGCAAAGTCATGGGGCCCTTGAATTCGGTCAGATTATAGAAAGGGTGGCCTATCAGCATCTTTCTAATGTTTTTTATTTTTATTTTATGTCCTCCAGCTGTTTGATAGTGGTAGCAAGTAGATTGCAGAATTAAACATTGGTTATCATGTTGACTATGAGAATTCTTCGTATATTTCTAAAACCAGTCCCGTGGATTAAACAGTCATGATGTTCTTTTTCTTCCCGGACCTCTTGTTCCGGCTATTTTGCCTTAAATTATTAGATGCATAATGCTGTATCTTTCGGGAAGACGCGTGACATGAGCAAAGTTTTTAAGTTTGGGTGGGGTCTTTGATGTCCTCGATATTTTTATGCTCTTTCTCAAACGCATTAAGGGGCCGCATAAAGTCTATTGTCTCAAATTTATCGCTTCGCGTAAATTTTCGTATCGATTTGTTAATTTAAGGAGGGTGGCGTTTATTTGCCTCTTTAGAGGCTACCTTTAGATATATAGTGCAAGACGTCCTCCTCAGATGCACGCTACCTATCTCGTAGACGTGCGCGTCTTCTTCCTCACCACTCGCGCCGCCTTCCGTTGAACGCTTACTTTGTTGGGCCAGCAGCCGCCGCCTCCTGCTAGGTAATTTGAGATGCTTGCACGCGTTACTAATTTCATTATATCTCCATAACTATGTCACCTAAAAACGTACAGTAAACGGCTAATTTTATCGCTATTTAACACCCGTGATAATGAATTTGTGGATTTATTTTGATGAGGATTCTTATTTTATTGCTAATGTCTTTAAAAAACACTGCCTCCTTTTTTTCTTATGTTTTTGAGATATAAAAATAGTTATCGTAGCTCAAATATAAAAGTTGGATATATGCTGTCACCGACTTTTTTATAGATCTCTTTCAAGCCTATGTTTTTGCTTCATATTGTTTTCACATATATCAAACCTTTTCGTCAGCGAACGCCGATAGAGCAACTCACCAGCTCATTTCTCTAACTGATTTACATATATTTATCATGGTTTCGTATTGAAAACCAATATTTAACGCAATAAAATATAGCCTATATCACTCATCGATAATGGAGTTTTCTATTAGTAGAGCAATTGTTGAAATCGGATAAGTATTATTGGAGATTACCCCCTTCATACAAACTTACAAACTTATAAATATTACTTCTTATTAATATCAGTATAGATTTTAAAAAACAGTTTTTTCACCCCAAGACTTTCATGGCAAGCAGACAACCCCCCCCCCCCTTCCCACCGCGCAAAACAACTCATTCTACCCCCGCCAACTTTCTTCCTTCCCTTCCGATAATGATTGTGTCAAGTGATTATGATCCCAAATGTAGTATATTTATAGTATTTTTTTAGTATTTACGTGGTATTAAAATAGCTATTTTCCAATATGATGTAGGATTTTCTTAAATACGACGGAATTTTTAAATTATTTGTGTAGCCTTGTATAAGAGATACTCCAACCAAAATGTGTCTTCGGCAATTGTACCAAATTTCAAGTCTTTAAGTCGAATATTTCGAGATTGAACTATGACTAGCGCGCCCCTTGGTAAACCGATCTCAACCACGCTTCAACCACTTTTCGACTCTTGCCATGATCAAATGGTGCCTGCATGCCAAATGTTAGCTCGTTTGGGCGCTATCGTAGAGGAATAAACACACACTCAGACACACAGACCCAAAGAAGTGCGTTCTTTTGGTCTGTGTAATTTTGACCTGACAGAAATAAAAAGTTTAAAAAATCTCAGTAGCCAAAAATCGCAAAGACTCGTTTTGATATTGTTCGTTCCTCCTCTACATATAACAAAGTTATATTTAAGGACATGTACATTTATAAAGGAAAGGGTTGAGAAACTGTCCTGACAATTTTTCATAATATCATTTTCCTTCAATCAATTAAATAATAAAAGAAAATTTTCGTATGCGGCTATGTGACCGCAGAGTCGAAGTCGAAGCAACAACATTAGCAGTCTCTATCGCACATATAAGCCGCGTGAAAGAGATGGTTAAATTTTTCTTAACCATTCTAATAACCGACGCGACGAGGAGAGGTAGTATTGTAAACGCGCAAAAATGTTTCGTCGAGAGGAGACGGATATATACATTTTGATCCCTCCCTCCCCCGAGACGATTAAGACCATTTCCAGATTGAAGTCTGTCTGTGTGTCTGCGTGTCTGTCTGTCTGTCTGTGTGTATTACTTCAAGATAGCGCCCAAACGCTTCATCTGATTCCGCTGAAATTTAGCATGCAGTTATCGTTCGGTCATAGCAAGTGTTAAAAAGTTGTGGTTAATATCGGTCGACCAGAGGCGCTCTTGTCATACTTCAGTCTCAAAATATTAGACTTAGAGACTTAGAGAATGAATCACGTTATAAAATTTTGGTTGTTATATCTCGTATGTAGTAGTAAACGGAGTCCGGGGGCTTGTTTCCAGCCCTTGATGTCACCTGGATCTATAAGATCTTTTGTAATTACCCATTTTGTCGTTGGGTCAGTGGTCTGCTAGTAGCCCGGTACTGCTTATTAGTCCATGCAGATCACTGACCTTCAAGTTGGGCAGACCGCTGGGTTTGAGAAAGGCTCGTCCCAGTAAACTGTGTCTTTTTGCGGCAAGGCCTGGGCAGCGACCAATGATGTGTATGCTGTCTTCAGGTTCTTCACCACATATTCGGCAGTCCTTGCTCTTGGTAAAGCCAAGATTTAATAGATGTGCTCAAAGGGTCATGTGTCCGGTGAGGAGACCGATAGTGGTTCTAAGGTTCTTCTTGCTCATGTCAAGTAGGGCCTTGGTTTTTTTTGAAGTGGTTCCACCATCATGGATTTTGCCTGGCGACATACTTTGCTCTGTTTCCAGGATGCCAGATGTTCCCGCTCCAAGCAGTCCCTGATGATTTTCTTACCTATGCCTTGGTATGCCTTGATGGCCCGGTATCTATATTAAGGTGATTTTGTTGTTTTTTCAAATTCGTTGAGCTATTGAGACTTTGGCGTTTTATGCATTCCAATATGGCCAACACCCCGGCTCGGAAAACCGTGGCATATTGTCCAAGGAGGATGCTGAATCCTTGTTTGGTTTTGGGTCCGTACACGCCTGCCTCAAAATTGTGCCCATTTGTTTCTGATCCGTCGGTGAGCCAGGCGTCCGCGTTGTGGCTTTGGAGACAATGCGGATTCTTCCAGTCTTCTATATTGCGGATTAGTATTTTAAAGGACTTCTCTACCAAAAATGTTTTTAGTAGTAGATCCAGAGTCAGGGTGAATGGGCTTTTGTGGAGGTAGTCTAGCTCAAAATCATTGGGCCCTCGTCGCTTCCACTCGCACACACACTTCAGTCTGTAGGCTGTTAGTCTGGCGAGTGAATGATGAGCTTGTCCAGAAGCGCGTAGCAGAGTGTCACCTCTAATCCCTCTGTTGGGGTGGTGTTCAGTGACGCCAGTTGTAGCCCTTAGCCTTCAGCCCTTCAAGGCGTGTTATTTGTTTTGAGCCATTCTACCCTGTAAAGCCATAGGGCGACCCTAGGTTTGAACCGCCAGGTTTTGCCCATGGCTCTTTAGCACGTCCACAAAGAGGCATAAAAGCTTGTTCTCTTGCGCTCGAGGTGGTGCTTCCAATTAAGCTTTGGGTCTAGGTAGACTCCAAGGTAGTTGACTACTGTTGCGTATTCTATGTCCTTATCCCAGAGCTTGATGTACTCAACGGGTTTGGGTTTGTATTATCTGGTCAAAATCATGGCCTTGGTCTTGCTTCGATTAACAGACAGACCCTTTGCCTGGCACCAGTTTTGGGTGGTCATTTGTGTTTTGTCCATGAGCTCCTTAAGTAGTGAAAGGAAGTTTTCTCTTAACACCATGGTCACTTCATCAGTGTAGCCGTATATAGCGAAGCCTTAGTTTTGTAGATATGTTAGGAGTTCGTCTAAAACGATGCTCACATCTGGGTGGAGAAGACTCCACCTTGTGGACAGCCCTTGGCTGAAATTATCGTGAGGGAGGTGTCGCCTTGATAGATGGGCAGATTCCTATTTGATAGCATACTCATTGTGATAGCTCATATACAAGCGACACAAATATTACTTTAAATTTTATTAAAGAAAATACTATAGTAATAATGAAAATAATACGTAACTTTTGTAAAAATACCATTTTGAATACCTCGGAAAATACTACAAATATACTGCGAATTAGAATTATTAAATACGTGCGTTGACTTTATACATGCCCTTATTTTAAATATAGAAGATTAATCTACACAAATCTGCGTTGAAAATTGACAAAAACCATTTATTAGATAGATCTTAGTTACATAGGAAAAATACTGAAAATTAGAAAGTATATATAAAATTAGAAAGTATGTATAAACAATGCTTTTCCTCATTAACGAGCGCCTAAACCAAAAAAAGTTTTAGATAATTTTCGTCGTTACGTAGAATAATCTAAACGTAGGTAGTTGTAAAAATCTTATGCACGTTAAAAATCCGCTATGGACATATCACACCTCCACAACTCTAGAAAAACCATAAAGATATGAAAAATGTTTTAGTGGTCAGCCCATGTCTTAGTAGACTATAGGATATATGAGTCATCGTGAAGTTTATTTCTTTTGAAAATATATTATTTATACGAAAATGTCATACAGTTACATAACATAATTAATGGGATAATAAGGTCATCGCTTAGCGTTTACCGCAATAAAATTAGTCATCATTTTAAGAATTACAAAGTCAAGGCGTGAATTTTCTAGTCAGTAGTGTTCGTTGAGATTTGATTGCGCTCATTAATTAAACATATCTAAACGAACAATTTACTAATGCGATTTCCGCACATTAAAAATCGTCCAAAAATCCAGCTTTACTAGGCCACTGTAAAATTTGATGACGTCTTCGAAAACCATTATGAGTGGATCGTACAAACATGATAATAATAGATAAAATATAGACGTGTTATCCAGGTAAAAGCAGTTTGCTTTTATCACGTGCATATTCATGTTTACGTTGGGGAAATCCGCGTCAAAAAAATCTAGTTGATACACGGTATCATACACTTTCCCAAATTTCGTCTTGATAAAGTGACATACAATTCGTTGCTGTTCTAGGTATTGACTATATAATAAGTGCGATATTTTTTTTGCATTCGATGCTCAAGATATTATGCTATTTTATTTTAAATTTTAATAATGTCGGCTATAATAATCGCGATATCTGGGTTCCCTTTTCAATTTATGAATTTTCTACCAAACATGTTAAAATTTTATTTATTAAATTAAAATTATAATTATGTTAGAGTCTACATTCTAAGGATTCTTCATAATAACGATATATATATATATATATATATATATATATATATATATATATATATATATATATATATATATATATATATATATATATATATATATATATATATATATATATATATATATATATATATATATATATATATATATATATATATATATATATATATATATATATATATATATATATATATATATATATATATATATATATATATATATATATATATATATATATATTTTAAATACATGTCAAATAGGTAAACAGAACTGTCAGATGTTTTTGTATGGGGTACACATTAAGGTTAAAAAGAAAGCATCATTATGAGGAGAAAAAAAACCAGAGGAATAATCAAGATCACTACAAAAACCTTTAGCATTAACGTGCCCATGTGCACAAAAAGTAATTTTTGTTACAAGATATATTTTATGAGGGTTAGTTATATAAGGAATAAATACATACAAGTTATATTTCAATTATACATTAAAACAAATACTATATATTAGATATACATACACATACACATACATATACCTAGTCTTGTCATAAATATTGATACAAGTATAAACGCAGCTTTTGCGGCTAATAACCTGAACGCAGCCAAATGTTATGTTGGCAGTTTTGACAGTTGATACAGACAGTTGGCAGTTTTGACACTACAGACGCGCCAAACCATTTCATTATAACTTGAGCCGTCATGATGGAATGGTCAGACAAAGAGAACCGTATTGCTGTTATTGCTCTTCATAAGTGTGGAATAGAAAAACCTTGAAATTTTGATTTATTAAAACCTTTGAACATTACGCGTGTTTTTGTGTATCTGACTATTAAATTGTTTGCTGGTACCTGAAGTGTAATTAACCGTAAAAGACCAGGCCGGTCTCGCACGGTTCTTACACTGCAGGTCATCAACAATGTGACGTCGCGAATCAATCGAAATCCTGTTTGTAAACAAAAAATTATGACTCGTGAAATGGATATTGCGCCGAGAACCATGAGGTGCATCAAAACAAGACTTGAGACTTAGGGCTTTCAAACGACAAACAGGACAGCGCCTTACCGTTGAATTAAAAAAAAATTGAAAAAATAAATCAAGACTTCTGTTGTGTCTGGACGCTAAAGAGGATTATAAATAAAATCCTGTTTACTGACGAAAAAATCTTTACCATGGAGGAAACTTTTGATAATCAGAATAATAGAGTGTATGCACGGTCCTCGAAGGAAACCAGTGAATTGGTGTCAAGGATAGAACGAGGTCATTATCCAGCCTCAGTGATGTTTTGATAGGGAGTATCCTATGACGGCGTCACTTCCTTGCATTTTTGTAAAAAGGGTGTCAAAACAGCAGCAAAAAACTATCAGAAGGACATTTTAAGGAGTGTGGTGAAGCCCTTAAACCAAACCTTGTTCAAAATCAAACCATAGATATTTCATATAGATTCTAATGACAAAATAACTCAACAGTGGCTTAAAAATCATAAACCCGAGTTTATTAGTATTCATTATAGGCCGTCAGCCAGCCCAGACCTAAATCCGCTCGACTATAAATTATGGTCACTTTTAGAGGACATGGTCTGTAGAAGACCACACCACAACCTGGAGTCATTAAAGCAGACGTTGGTAGCAGCTGTGGATCATTTTTCCATGGACATCGTGCGTAAATCAATCGATGAGTGGCTTTATAGACGTCGGTGCTGTATTAAGGCAAATGGCGGCCATTATGATTAATTTTTTTTTATTTTGTAGCTTACTTTTGCCACAATAAATTGTGAAAAAAATATTCTTGTAACAACATAATTTCTGACCTTTAACCAGTCGTTCGTGTACTTGTTTCCTACAGGCCCCCTTTACAATGATACCATGCACACATAAGCTTTGATAAAGCGCCAGTACAGATTTTTTAACGTCGGCTTGGCTAGAATGTTTCGTAGTTCGCGAAAGACGTCTTCCAACTTTCAAGTGCGCGATTTAAGTTCATTTAGTTGGTCCTTCCAAGAATCAATGGTCACACCAAGTTCATTTAGTAGGAATCAATGCTCACACCAAGATACCTAATCTCGCCTTCTTTATGAACGTTCGGGCAGGAGCATTTAGGTCGTTTATTACAGTTGCTAGAATGGACTTTTAGTTGGAAGTCGCTTGCTGTAACGTCTGAACGCAAGCCAAATGTAACCACTTTAGTCTTCGAAGCATTTAGCGTCAGCACGTGTTGATCTCGCCAACCCTTCACAATGTCCAGTACATTGTGAGATTTTTCAAAAGCTTCTTTCCATGATTTGACTTCCGTCAGCAGCACAGTGTCATCTGCGAAAGATACAATCCGTGTGTAGTACCCGAGTGTCAAGTCACATATTTCTTTGACGTACAATAGGAACAGGACCTGGCCAAGGACACTACCTTGGGGAATGCCATAACGGACTTTTTTATTATCGCTTTCCATCTATCGATTACCGTCACCTACGATCTGTTTTCTAAGTATTTATTTAACCACTGATTCTCCTTGCTATTTATGCCGTAGCCCAATAGTTTTCGTTGCAGAATGTCATACGATACAGTGTCAAATTCCATAGACAAGTCTATGAAAGTAGCGATGGGTTTTTTACCATTATCGATGTTTTTCTATGTATTCGATTACAGAATTAAGAGCATTGTTAATTCCTCGACTCTGCCCAAAACCGTACTGGTTGATGGAGCAATTTTGCAGACTATGATATAAGACGTGATTTAGCAATTTTCTCTGTAATTTTTGAGCAATGAGATTGATACATAATTGCTAATACTATCTGTGTTCCCTGATATATGTATAGGTCCCACTTTAGCTGATTTAAAGCAACTCATAAAAATACCCGTAATAAAGCTTTAGTTGATTATATGAGCAATGGCCTCTGAGACGTAATCGATAGCAATCTTAAGCAAATCGCCATCGTAGCCATTATAACCGAGAGCACAGATAGATTTTAAGCGTCTAATTGTCTTACTGACCTTGTCAATATTAGTTGGAGTGAATTCAAACAACGAGAATTTTTTTTGGATAATATCGACAGCGTCCGCCAACTCGGTATCAGTAATATTCAAAGTCTGAAGAAAATGGCCTGCCCTGCTAGGTTTTCTCCAATAGTGACAAGATATTTATTAATATAATTTAAAATTTCTTTAGGATGCTTTTCAAACGTTTTTATTTCGTTGTTAATTTTAATTGACTTTATTGGTCCCTGTTCACTTTTACCATAGGCTATGTCCGTTATGACGTTCCATGTTTTTTTTTTGGGATCTCCATTTATTTCGCTTAGTTTTTTTTTGCAGTAAATTTCCTTTGTCTTAGCGGTGGGTCTTTTACATACATGGTGGTATTTTTTATAATGAATTAAGAGTTGTATGTCATTAGGATTGCATTTATGGATTTTATTGCGCTTCCTCAGACATGGCAGTAGCTTATCTGTTATCCAGGGTTTGATTTTAATTTTTGATCCACCAATTTCAATTGCTTTATCTGTAGACGCAATTTTGATGGAAAGGGTAATATTATCCAAAATAAGACAGAGTTTAGCTGCTAAGTTAGTGTTGTTATTTTAAAGGATTGCTTTCCAATCAACAGTTTTAATTGTTTCTAAAAAGAGGACTCTATTGATAATTCTTTTTGTAATATTTTTCTTTGTTAGTTTATTCATATTGTTGATATACATATATCTATTGAAAAGTGATCTGTAATACAGGCTTCATAAATAAAAGATTTTACTGGAAGTTTTCACTTTACCATGAAATGGTCAATACAACTAATTTGACCCCTATCAATTCTGGTTGGCTTATAAATGGCAGAGTAAAGACCATGGTGACCCATCATGTCCAGATAGTCATCTGCTTGCCGATGTTTCTCATTTATAATATTTATATATAAATCTCCGTTACAATGAGATTAGGCCCACTGTTATACATTCCTAATAGTATATTTAATAATAGAAAAAAAGATGATAACTTAGAATTACTCGGGGTCTATATATTGCAAATATATTGATGCGGCCATCCAGTAGCAGATGGAGGCAGTTGGCTTCGTTAACCAATTGCAAGACAAACAATGAAAGGAGGCAAACAAATGACTCTTATTTAAAAAAAATGAAAAAAAAACAGTTTTGGTTTTTTAGAACTTAATAACAGTAGTATTAGTTGCCGCCTGCCAAT
>CALYMY010000528.1:0-19965 GCA_944548615.1 Micropterix aruncella | reverse complement strand
ATTTTCTTTATTATTAATTAAACGGTGTCCGCGAATTGACATTGAATATGGAATTCACTTTTTGGTATGAAACGGATGACAGCTATCGAAATGTAGGTATTGCTCTTTGTTTGTAGGTTTTATATGAATTGCAGTTTTAATGGTGCCTTCGGATAGAGTTAGATCAACGTCTAAGAATGTAATTTGATTTTCTGATATAGTGTATGTAAAATCTAAGGGTCCGAAATTATTTAAATCTGTAAGGAAGTCAGTGAGTGTGTCATGTCCATGTGGCCAAAACAGTATAATATCATCAATAAACCTCCTAATTTAAAATCAAATAAAACCTCCTAATTTAAAATCAATACTTAATAAAAATAATCGAAATTATCTTAGTAATAACAAAAATTTTGGCCTACAGCCTTGTGGTCGATCACGTTGTAAAACATGTCCTTTATTAGATCGAAGCATTTATTTTACTAGTCCTAACACTCCTAATAGTTACAGAGTTCCTTTTAATAGTAGTTGCATTTCAAAAAATATTGTATATCAATTACTTTGCCAGACCTGCAATGCATTTTATATTGGGGAAACAACTACACCTCTTAGCATTAGGTTAAATAATCACAGGGCCAGCGTAGGCAATGATAGTCAACTTCCAATAGCATTGCATGCTAAGGCACACAATTTAACTTTTGATAATTGTTTTAAAGTAAAAATTATTAAGTGCCTTGGCGATAACGCTAAAGAAAGAGACGTTAAATCTTGGGAGTTGGCTTTTATAAATATTTTAGGCGCTTGCAAGGGTCCCGGTCTGAATAGGCAAAATTAATACAGTAATTATATTTGTTCAGACATATTCATTAAAAGCTTATTAATATTTTTCATTTAAAAATCATTATCAATAATGTTTTTCAAGGTCGGTTATAGTGTATTATAACGATATTGCAAAATATTATTAACCCATTTCTCTATGTTCAGTTTTTTTTAGATTTAAATTTTGAAAAAATTGTTCTATCAGAAATGTCATGGAGATGAATACGACTTGTGTCGAAATATTCTCAATCATATAATTTCTTCTAAAATAAGTTACTAACATCCATTTCTGTTACAGAAACCATCCTCCTATACTTATTACATCCAAGGGCATACAGTAATTCGGCTGCAATAACTAAGAACATCATAAATTATCAATTGCGGAAACAGGTGCTGCTGCCCTAAGTATTTAAAGAGGACATTAACTATCGGTAAAATGTTTCTGGTCCACCAGGACCCCAGATAAGTAACTTTTCATGAATCTAATTTTATATATTATTGAAAATAATTTAAAAAAATTTACACCCTTAAAATATCAAAATATAAACAATTTTACACTTTTTACTTACTTATTTTGCTATCACATGTATCACTATGAACGAATATAATTATTGGTTAAATCAGGTTAATTATCATTCTCGTAAAGCATCACAATTTACAGGACATGTAGAATATCTGTCAAAATGTCTAAATAATCATATATGTCCCAAAGGGTTAATACCTAAATTTCCTTTCTCTGCTATAAGTCCAGAAATCCAATATAATTTCCACACTTTAAGGTTTAATTATGCAATGGAGATTACATTTGTTTTACACAATGAATACAAAGTTTTGGTAGATAAACATTTAAGGTCTCTTATATATTATGTTGATTTGATAGAAATGTATTCTCCAATGCATTATATATATGCTAGTGAAATAGTTAGCAGTTCTGTAATTGATTTAAACAATATTAGGCTAAAACACGAAAATAAGTTTCATAATTTACAAATTTTTCACAAAATCAACAACTCTACACAACAAAATTATACGAGATATAATTCAAATCCTGTTTCAAATTATAACAATAACGAAAACATTCCCTTATATTCATCACAAAACAAATTCTCAGCTAATCGTCATTTTATAAACAATTATTCTCATGCAGATATGCATCCCGAACCTACACAAGTTCCTTTAGAAATCCCAATTATTGAAAATTTGATACCATCAGTTACAAATTCTAATGCTGCACAGGTTCCTATAAATAACGATAGACTTGTCGTAAAAAACTTGTCCTCAAAAATTATAAACCATAATGAATATTCAGTTTTATCTAAAGGGCTAAATTTCACACCAACTCCCAAAGTTGACCATTTCAGTTTTGGAAATGATATAGCAAAATTTTGTCGTAATTTGAGATGGCGTGAGTTTTGGCATTCAAGGGACAAAAATGGTAATAATAGTAAATTACATGACGCACTGGCAAAATTTCGACAATATTCTAATAAAGAGCCACCCTCTCTTCCAAAAAATCATCCTGTAGAAATATTTATTACAGTTTTAATGAACAAAGTTACACAACCAACATTTTTAAACAGCCTCAAACCTACACCTAACTTAACATCTGATGAACTTTCAGCTCTTAACAACCTAAGCAAAGATACCAATATCATCATTTTGCCAGCTGATAAAGGTTCAACTACAGTCATCCTTAATAAAACAGACTATGTAGCTGAAGGTTTGAGGCAACTCAGAGACGAAACTTCCTATAAAAAATTATGTAGTGATCCGAATCAAAATTTTGCTAATACAATAAAAAAATATATTGAACAACAAAAAACCATTGAAAAATTATCAGATGAAGATGTTAACACTTTAATTCCTAACCCTATCAGAACACCAAATTTGTACTTATTGCCAAAAATTCATAAACCTAATAATCCAGGAAGACCGATAGTAGCTAGTTTTAACTCACCCACAGAAAGAATTTCAGCTTTTGTCGATTACTTTCTACAGCCATTTGTAAAAAATCTCAAGTCACACATTAAAGATAGTTACCATTTTATCGAGATTCTAAAAAATACCACAATTCCTAAGACTGACAACTTATTACTTGTTACAATTGACGCTGTCTCTCTTTATACTAATATTCCCCATGATTTAGGCTTAGAAGCGATTTCCCATTACCTTAATCAAAGGCCCAGCCCCCAAATTCCTTCTACAAATTTTCTTTGTAAGTTGGCTGAATTCGTCCTCACTAAGAATGCTTTTTCTTTTGAAGATGAATTTTATCTCCAAATTAAAGGTACAGCAATGGGAACAAGAATGGCCCCTTCTTATGCGAATCTTTTCATGGGGTTATTAGAAAATAATTTTCTTCTTACTCAAAATTTACAACCACTAATGTGGTATAGGTTTATTGATGATATTATACTGTTTTGGCCACATGGACATGACACACTCACTGACTTCCTTACAGATTTAAATAATTTCGGACCCTTAGATTTTACATACACTATATCAGAAAATCAAATTACATTCTTAGACGTTGATATAACTCTATCCGAAGGCACCATTAAAACTGCAATTCATATAAAACCTACAAACAAAGAGCAATACCTACATTTCGATAGCTGTCATCCGTTTCATACCAAAAAGTCAATTCCATATTCAATGTCAATTCGCGGACACCGTTTAATTAATAATAAAGAAAATTTAGATAAGTACCTTTCCAATCTTAAAAAATCACTAATAGAAAGAAATTATCCTGCCTCTTTGTTAGATAAAAATATAATAAATTCCGAAACAAAATTTTCACCTAAACCTAAATTGGTTTCAAATTTAAATCAAAATAAAATCTTTCTGAGTACTACTTATTTTCCTGGCACTGAGAAACTGCGACCTATTTTAGCAGATTTATTCCCTATTATAGCTAACGACCCATCAACCAAAGGTTTATTAGATATACCACCAATTTTATCATTTCGAAAACCTCCTAATTTAAAATCAATACTTAATAAAAATAATCGAAATTATCTTAGTAATAACAAAAATTTTGGCCTACAGCCTTGTGGTCGATCACGTTGTAAAACATGTCCTTTATTAGATCGAAGCATTTATTTTACTAGTCCTAACACTCCTAATAGTTACAGAGTTCCTTTTAATAGTAGTTGCATTTCAAAAAATATTGTATATCAATTACTTTGCCAGACCTGCAATGCATTTTATATTGGGGAAACAACTACACCTCTTAGCATTAGGTTAAATAATCACAGGGCCAGCGTAGGCAATGATAGTCAACTTCCAATAGCATTGCATGCTAAGGCACACAATTTAACTTTTGATAATTGTTTTAAAGTAAAAATTATTAAGTGCCTTGGCGATAACGCTAAAGAAAGAGACGTTAAATCTTGGGAGTTGGCTTTTATAAATATTTTAGGCGCTTGCAAGGGTCCCGGTCTGAATAGGCAAAATTAATACAGTAATTATATTTGTTCAGACATATTCATTAAAAGCTTATTAATATTTTTCATTTAAAAATCATTATCAATAATGTTTTTCAAGGTCGGTTATAGTGTATTATAACGATATTGCAAAATATTATTAACCCATTTCTCTATGTTCAGTTTTTTTTAAATTTAAATTTTGAAAAAATTGTTCTATCAGAAATGTCATGGAGATGAATACGACTTGTGTCGAAATATTCTCAATCATATAATTTCTTCTAAAATAAGTTACTAACATCCATTTCTGTTACAGAAACCATCCTCCTATACTTATTACATCCAAGGGCATACAGTAATTCGGCTGCAATAACTAAGAACATCATAAATTATCAATTGCGGAAACAGGTGCTGCTGCCCTAAGTATTTAAAGAGGACATTAACTATCGGTAAAATGTTTCTGGTCCACCAGGACCCCAGATAAGTAACTTTTCATGAATCTAATTTTATATATTATTGAAAATAATTTAAAAAAATTTACACCCTTAAAATATCAATATATATATATATATATATATATATATATATATATATATATATATATATATATATATATATATATATATATATATATATATATATATATATATATATATATATATATATATATATATATATATATATATATATATATATATATATATATATATATATATATATATATATATATATATATATATATATATATATATATATATATATATATATATATATATATATATACATATATCTCACAAATCGTGCTCTATTTTATTATATATATGTTATTAATGTCTCCGTTTCTTGTCGACCCATAGTCAAAAGTGACTTAGTTAGGTTTTTCTTTACGCCGTGACTAGTCCTAGATTTCAGTCCTGCAGGAAAAACACTATTCATTTTGTTGAACAGTCGAGGAGCAATGTAAGAAAAGTGTTTTTGCGCAAAACTTGTTCTCTTTTTTTGGATTAAGTGCTGTCTGGTTGTTGTTACTCGTGTTCCCGGTGTGTTGAATATAGATGATAATTGTCATGATTATAGTAGTAGAGTAGGATTACCTTAGCGTATATTTGACGAACGTCAAGGACTTTAGATTCCTTGTACAAGCTCTCAGAAGAATACCGGAAGAATATTGAATTATGTAAACAAAGTAAAAAAAAAATTTGTCACTCCAAGCCTTTCCCGGCAATGAGGCAAACCCTCCCACGCGCCAAACCCATTAACCACCAACGAGGAAATTCCTCAACGGTCAACAGCACAGACACGAAATTTTGTATACGCATTCAATTATGATGGACCATTCTAAGTTTCACTATGACATAGCTGCTGTACCTATGTATATAAATTTTTGGATTTGTTTTTTTTTTGACGTGACAAAGTCTTATAATTCGATGTAGCGACTGCACGCACGAAAAAACATGACTCATAAGGCGTTACCTCGCTCTGAGGCTTTTTATTTATTATATTTATTATTCAATATAAATTCTGCCATCTACCGGTTGCGACAACAATTATTTACTAACCTCAGTCTAAAATAGTACGAATGAATATCACTAGATTGATTTAAATTCTTGACATAATTTTATATGTATTCTTGATATACGGAATGTTATTACTGAACGGACAATTTTCTTGTGGGTACAACGAAGTGCAACAAAGTAAGCAACTTTTATTTAAAAAAAAAAAGTATGAAAAGCTGTCATTACGATGCGCTATCTAGCGGATGGTAAAATGTCGCTGATATTGTTTATTTACGACGTATTACATACCGCTAGATGGCGCAGCGTGCTCAAACGCTTCTCAAACCGTTATTTAACAGTTTGAGATTTCTAACTTTCAAATTAAAAAAAAACAATAAACTTTAAACAATAAACAATGAACAATTATACAATTATACTGCTATACAATAATATTTTTACATGCTGTAGTCAAATCGGTGAGTATAAAAGCATATATTTTTGGGTGTTTGTTATAAACAATATCAGAATCTGAAATGAAACTGCTTCAAATGCAACCATTCCATCAGGAAATTCTTATGACGTTGTCACGTTCAACTATCGTGAGTAAACCGACTTTACAGACAACCGATTTTTTTGTGTTAAAATTTTGATAATATTATTTATATAGACAATCCATTTTTAATTAGTCTAATTCAAAATTTAACATATCCATAATATTATTATATTATATAGAAAGCATGCTCTATGAATAAATTACATACATATCAGTTACATACCGTCAGAGTTTCAAGTTTCAGGGTAGCGTGTTCCCTCGAGAGATGATTTTCTCTGGCTTTGGGTGGCACACCTGTGTGCGTGGTCGCGAGCATAAGTCACAGAGCACACAATCGTAAGTGCTTAAGTCAACTTTATAGCTACGGCGTAATTGCGGTTTTAGGGCGCGAAGACAGATCGCACGCTCGGCTAAGAAACACTTAAGCAGTGGTTGAGTGGAAGTTTATGATGGAGAAGTTTTATGTCGTAGTTTGGAAGGCGTCCTTTATAATTGAATCGCTTATTTTTCTTTCCGCACTACTCCAAATAGCTATTTTTCAGGAGAAATAAAAACTGTTTAACATGAAGGTTTATGGTTATATGAAATTGGAGACTATCGTGGTTGTTTAACATTATAAAATATATATTAGGTCTTTGAATTGAAAATTTCGTCATTTATTTCGAAGCAAATTGGAAAGTGCATTTCATTTAATGTATTGTCCATCGCTAGCTATGACGTTCTCCCTTCTTTCTGGCATGAGACAGATTCCCCGACGGAAGAAGTCGTCGTCCTTGGAGGCTATCCACAAATCCAGCCATTTTTCAATATCCTCGAAAGACTTGACGCGCTGGTCGGAAAGTCCATGGGACATTGACCGGAACAAATAGTAGTCGGATGGCGCAATATCTGGGGAGTACGGCGGGTGAGGTAGGATGTCTCAGCGAAGCGTTTTCAGGAAGTTCTTGACCTGCATCGCGACGTGTGGTCGAGCATGGTCATGCTGGAATTACCTTGTCGTGCCTTTTAGCGTATTCCGGCCGTTTTACCTTCACAGCATAGCTCAAATTCTTGAGCTGAGCTCGATAGCGATCGCTTGTAATGGTTTCTCCCGGTTTCAGCAGCTCGTAATAGATGACACCCTTTTGCACCCACCAAATGCAAAACATTACCTTGAATCCTTGGATGTCTCTCTTCGGCGTGGCTGTTAAGGTCGATGAAAGTGATTCACCGGGGTAAGAGCGATTTTTTTGCATTTGAGGTTCTCGTAAAAGATCCACCTTTCGTCGCCGGTGATTATTCGGTGGAGAAAACCCTTTCTTTTTTGACGGTGATGGAGCATTTCACAAGTCATGAAACGTCTTTCGATGTCTCTCGGCTTCAAATACAACTGGCTCCACCGGGCATTTCAGTGTGCCCAGTTTTGCCAGTCTGTCGGCCTCTTCGTTGCCAGGTATGCCTTGATGACCCGGTATCCATATTAGGGTAATTTTATTAGTTTTTCCCAATTTTTTGAGCTCTTGCATGCAGTCCCAGACAACAGAAGATTCTGTGGTGGCTTTAGCCAGAGCGTCCAGTGCTGCTCTGCTGTCAGAGCAGATGAGGATTTTTTCTATTTTTTACCTCAAGTCGACTTTCTAGTTTTATGCATTCCAATATGGCAAATACCTCGGTTTGGAAAACCGTAGCATATTGTCCAAGGGGGATGCTGATTCTGTGGTTGCTTTTGGGTCCATACACGCCTTTTTTCAAAACGTCCATTTGTTCCAGATTCGTCGGTGAACCAGGCGTCCGCGTTGTGGCTTTGGAGCCACTGCGCATTCTTCCATTCTTCACTGGTGGAGATAATGATTTTATAGGACTTCTCTACCGATTTTTTTTCCTTAGTCGATCCTAGGTCAGAGTGAATGGGCTTTTGTGAAGGAGGTTTAGCTCAGGATGATTGTGCCTTCTTCGCTTCCACTCGCCTAAAAACTTCAGTGTGTATGCTGTAAGTCTGGCGGGGTCAATTATGAGCTTGTCCAGAGGCGGGCAGCAGAGTGCCACCTCTAATCCCACTGTTAGGGTGGTCTTCATGATGCCAGTTGCAGCCCTCAGGTAATTACCTTTAAGGCTTTTAAGCATGTTTATTGTCTCGAGCATTTTCACCTTGGACCACCAGACTATTGCAGCATAGGTTAGTCTAGGTAGCAGTACTGCCCTGTAGAGCCACAAGGCGACCCTAGGTTTGGACCCCCAGGTTTTTCCCATGGCTCTTTTGCACGTTCACAAAGTGGCATAGAAGGTTGTTCTCTTGCGCTCGAGGTGGTGCTTCCAATTGAGCTTTGGGTCTAGATAGACTCCAAGGTATTTGACTACTGTAGCGTATTCTGTCTTCTTATCCCTGAGCCTGAGACAAGCAAGGGGTTCCGGTTTGTATTTTCTGGTGAAAATCATGGCTTTAGTCTTGCTTGGATTAGCGGACAGACCTCTGGCCTGGCACCAGTCTTGTGTGGTCTTAAGTGCTTTGTCCATGAGCTCCTTAAATATTGATAGGAAGTTTCCTTTTACTACAATGGCCACGTCATCAGCGTAGCCGTAGACAGAGAAGCCTAGGTTTTGTAGATCTGTTAGAAGTTCGTCTACAACGATGCTCCACAAGAGGGGGGAGATGACTCACCTTGTGGGCAGCCCTTGGCAGGGATTCATGGGGCAGCCCCTATGGAATTTGGCCTGGCTAGTAAGAATTTATTGTTAACTTTTAAATATTCCATTTCGTAAATAGATACTATTACTATTATTATTAAATACTAGCTGACCCGACAGACGTTGTCCTGTCAAAATTTCAATAAATTTGTTTGTGATCGTTTAGTGAAATTGTGAAAAGTTGTTGTAATATGTAAACAAAGTAAAAAATCGGTTGTTTCATCCCAAGACTATCATCCCAAGACATCAGATTGTCGAGAAATCAGACAACCCCCCCCCCCCCCCCAAGTGCCAACCCCCATAACCTCCCAACGCCCCTCTACAACCCCCTCCCCTTAAACTCCACCAACCCTCCTTCTAAACTCCATTCCCCTTCACCCCCCCTTACCCACCCACCCCCTCCCCCCAACACCCCCAAACTCCATCACCTAACCTCCACCCCATCCCTAACACCCCCTTCCCCACAAGCTCTAGCCCCCATCCCAACAACGTCCATCGTTCGAATTGCGAGTAGAAAAAAGCTCTAGTTTTCCTGAATTTTCCAATTTTCCAGGCAACTTAGTTTGTCTGGGCTTTTTGTCTCGCACTTGGCCTCTTGATTGGGCCGTTGTGCGTGGCTCATGTTTCTATTTGTGTTTATGTTACTCCAGCCAACCCAGGCTGTCCCAGAAGGTTAGCAGCCTGTTTGGGTTGCTACAGGCCTCCGGGACAGATGCTGGAGATTGTAGTATTTTGCTCGTTGCTCTGCCACGCTCCTGCATTCCATGAGCACATGCTGTGGCGTTTCTTCTTCCTCCATGCATCCTCTGCATAGAGGGCTGTCTGTCACACCTATGGTAAACAGGTGTCATAGTACCTATGACTTAACGGATTTTGTCCCTTTTTAATCTGGTGAGGTTGCGGGCAAGTTTTTTAGGCGCTTCCGGAACCGCGTTCTTTGTCCAGGCAACTTTTCCAATGTTCCTTCCCTTTAGGACCTTATTTGGACGATTACAGACATTTAAATAAAAAAATACTTTTGGCACTCGGGGACTGCCGCGGTAAAGCTATTGCATAGCATTTTTAACAACTTATGCAATTATAATTATTTATTTATTTTATTTTTTTCTGATATCAGATAACTGCGCTCTATCGGAAAACGTTAAAATTATTCCGAATCATTTGCGGCTGCGGTAGCAAATGATTCGGAATAATTTAAACGTCTTCCGATAGAGCGCCGCGCACGAATTTTTTATTCGATAAAGCAAAAAAAAACGGATTATTCGAAAAAAATCGTAGATAAAAAGATAGATAATTAAATTATCTTTAAAATGGTGCAGGTTTCATAATAATACGCCAGATAAGATTTGCGTAGTAGTCGTTTTTGTGTTCGGTTAGACCTAATTTCACAAATTAATTACACTATGTAATATAAACAAAATCTAAAATATTCAAAGCTAAGAATATTAGAAAAATGTTCTTGTTTTAACATATATTGTTTTCGAATCGTAAGCAGTACTCGCTAAGACGTAATTATCAGTTTAAAATCATTAATTTTCATTAAGAAATTTCTTCATTCGGTCGCCGCGCTGGCCTACTAGGCCCGCGATAAAAGCTATGCAATAGCTTAAAATTGCCAAATCGGTACAGCCGTTCAACCTAATATGCGGTTACCAACGAATAGCATTTCATTTTTATTTATATAGATTATCATTATTATTATTCAGATTACTATAAAATGTTTTACAATAAAAGTTTTTAATCGGCCATCATGTTATAAACTACGTAGCAACATTCTACTCTGTGTCAGTGGGCCATTTTGCCGCATACGCTGCAGTCCCCAACTGACTGCACCGGATTTAATATTAGATGAGTACCGCATCTTGTTACTTCGCGCGAAGTAACGAGCGCCACGTTTCAAGCTCTTTAGCCTCGCTTGGAAATGGGGAAGGTTTGGTAAGGGGGAGTGGGGAGAACAACTAATTTGGTAATCTGGATTATGGTGGGCGAGCACGAGCATGATCTGATTCGTCGAAAGCCGAGATTACATTAGCATGGATGCCCTTGTTTGCGAGTGCATCATAGGGTGCCGTCTCCATTAAGGATTAGCCTACCCCATGCGGCTAAAATCCAAATCGTTGACAGTTTGGATTTTAACCGTTGAGCACGGTGAATTTTGCAAAGTGTCATCAATTATAGTGTATTTTGCATTATGTGAAACCCTTATTAACTATGGTATAATTGCGTGGGGTGGGTGCTGCAAAACCCTCCTGACGCCACTTCTAACAGCTCAAAATATGTATTTTAAAAATCATGCATCGCGAACCATTTCGATATTCTTCTAATGAACTCTTTAAAGAGGCTCAAGTTTTGTATGCTAGGTTAATATTTATTAAAACTGCACTACGTTGGGTTTTCGTGGCCGAACAAAATAAATCTTATATTATTACGCACATGAAACCCACTAGACAACTCCTGAGTGATAATTTGAATGTACCTAGGATGAAGACGACTTTCGGACAGCGACACTACTCTTCCATAGCTACAAGACTTTATAATAAATTAAGCAGTGACATAAAAACCAGCCCCAATTGTCATTTGTTTAAAAGCAAAATAAATAAGTGGCCGTTGCAAGAAGAGCGTTTATCTATCCATGCCATGATCGATGTAGTAGAATAAGTTAAAGTTGACTTAACATATATTGTGTTTATTTGTATGTATATGTGTATATGTGTATTCTAATGTATTTAGTATTTTTATTTCCTATATAATATTGATTTTTAATTAATTTTTTATTATTATTTATATTTATTATTATTGCATATATTTTTAAATTATTATTATTATTATTATGTTTGGTTGGTTTATCGGCCATCGTTTTAATTGTAAAAATATAAATTGCTTGCCGTGGAACGGGTATATCCCAGTTGAGCAGCACTAGCCAGTGAATGAAAGAGGAAAGTTTTAGCCATTTGTTTTAGTATTATACTTATTGTAAAAGGTTAATTTGATATTTCCAATAAAATAAAAAAAAATGTTTTTAATTTGAATAAAGGTTTATTAATTATATTATATTTGATTTTGTATAATTTGAATGTATTTGAATAATATGATGATATGATTATTATATTTTATTAATATTGTGAAATATCAATTTATTGCGTTCTTTACTTGATTTATAATTTTATTTAATATTTAACCGATACTCCAAGCAGGCACGCGTCTTCATTCCCGCCATCTTCTTTTCGTTCTCCTTTCGGCTACTTCGATGCTGTTATTTCCGCTGTCTACTTGCCGGCAGAGTTGGCTCCTAGACATTGGGCGCTCAAAATCTGAAGATCTAATTACGACTATAGAGTGAATATTAAAAACACATATATTTCTAAAATTTTGCATTAATACACATCATTTTCTCATACATATTATATATTACAATGTACTTTAATACTCTGCTTATATAATTGTATATATTATTACCTAGTTTTCTACTTAAAGTTATTAAATATAACGCAAAGTCTATAAAAAAAAAGTTTGTTTAGTTTTAATTGCATACATTTTTTCTACTTTTTATTTTTAGTTTTAATTTTTGTGAAAGCACATTGTTAGACCTAAACCCTTTGTTAGATTTAAAAAAAGTCTCTGAAAATTGGAATCAAATGCGTCAGTTCGCGCGCCAACAAACAAATGTTAGGTCTAGTTGGTTGTGCGATTTCACCTCATTTCGGATATGCTAGCACATTAATATGCATAGAGCTATGTTTTTTCTCTATACTAATGGTTATTTTTAACGATTCTCCATATATAATAGTATGTATGTCCATGTCTTTTTTTTGTACATTACATTATAAAATAAAAATTTTAAAAAATAAACTCTCTCGCGGTGACTGATGTCCACCATTGCTCTCTCCATGGCCCTTTTGCATATTCTAAGGTAATTATCACTGCTCTGCGTTAGAGGCACTGTTTCAAGGCAGTATGTTGCTACTGGAAGTAGGGTGGTGTCGACTACAACGGACGAACCCGTCACCCCAGGCTGATATAACGATATATAATCATTCTTTAAGCCGTGGGATGAGCGTAGAAGACTTGGGGACAAGACAATCTACTGTCTAGTTCACCAGCAACCCGTTAGAGACCGATGCCTTACGGTGAGGCACCGGGGAAGATAACCAGCGGGCAGCCTTACCCCCTAACTACCAGTTTTGGCAGAATATATCCGTCTGGAAATAACCTTCAGGATATCTCCATCCTCATCCGTTGGAAGATATATCCGTCCTCCGTATCATCCGTTAGAGGATCGTTCAGGATATCTCCGTCCTCCCGACTAGTTACGGGTCCGAAGTCGCTTACGCGAACTCTACGTCGTAATACAGCGGTAATTCAAGTAGAATTTATCGCGGACCTGGGCGTTCTTTTACCGTAGAGCCACACGGGATCGAGTGGCCCAAGGTCATTTCAAGAGTGGCATAACAACAGGTCAACATCCACCCCCGCTGCTTAGGAAACAGGATATTTCTATAGTATCCAGACTCCTTCAGCAATTAGTCAAAATGCACAACCGATTGGCTTCGCCGACCGGTGCGCAAAACGTCCAGTGGCGCCGGGATGCAATCCCGCCGGGAGAAACCGTTTCTCCAGCTTTGAGGCCTGCGACACAGGAGTCTTACCCGGGGTAGTCTTCTACTCGAGGAGGCTTCTGAATAGGAGCTGAATCGATCCGATTCGAGTTGAGCCGATCCGAGAACGAAATGGATCTTGTAGCCCAAGGTGCACGAAACCGTTCGCCACCTATTGCTACTGGCAACTTGAGTTGTCGACTACAACGGGCGAGCCCGTCACCACAGGGAGTTTTAACGATTAGTCGTTCTATCTCCCTGGAGTGAGCGTAGAAGACTTTGGACAAAACAATCCAGCGTCTAGCTACGCCACAACCCGTTAGAGACCAACGCCTTACCGCGAGATAGCCAGTTATGTTACTTGGCGGGCCCGACACTCGCGCCCTAACTACCAATTATGACCAGATTTCTCCGGTCTCTCGATTGGTTCCGAGTTCGAGGTCGCTTGCGCAATCCTCTCCCTTACGAAGCGGTGAAACGGTGTATACCGAATCTATCGCGGACCATGGCGTCCTTTGCCTGCCTCTTACCAGGGATCGGCTGGCCAATGGTGAATTCAAGAGCAGTCGCCGTAAGGTACGCAACCACCCCCGCTCTATAGGAAACAATACAGCTTCCAGACTCCCCCGACTGTTAGTCAGAGTGCACAATCGATTGGCTTGCGCCGCACGGTGCGCAGACCGTCCAGGAGCGCCAGAGGTTTGATTCCCAGGGGAAAGTGACCAGGGCCAGAGTCCTACCCAGGTTCGCACCCCGTGCGTGGAAGCCGTCGGATGGGTGTTGACCCGTGAGTATGACCGACCCTGAACACATGGGTCTTCGTGGCCAACCCATCATGGGCCCGTTAGCTCCCTATTGCTACTGGCAGCACGCATATCTCATACATCTTCCGCTTTAGGTTGATGGGCATCGCTGGGTCTCTCGGGATGTAGGCAGAGTTTCCGACGGCCGCCCAAAGAAATCCCACGCGTCTGACAACTTCTAAACAGTGTTTGTCTTTACCCAGTTTGAGTTGGTGGCCAAGATAAAGATTGTTGTCAACGACTTCGAGTCCCTTGGCTCTCAACAGTGATCTGGACTGGTTTTCTTTTTAACGGTAATAATGTTTTTCAATTTTCATTTTGGCCAAAAAATCCACCTTAACCCCTTGAGTATGATACGACCAAATCTGGTTCTGAAACAATTATCCGTTGAGTATGATACGACCAGATCTGGTTCCGCGTTTTTTTAATAATAATAATAATAATAAACTCTTTATTTGCACTTAAAAAGTATACAAAAAAGGCGAGCTTATTGCCACATGGCAATGTCTTACAGCTAACCTAAACATAGTGGTACATGCGCGCATTGTGAAAATAAAGATTATTACATAACATACAGACAAGTGGAAGAATTTAAGACTAATAGTGCCCGAGGAGAGGAAATTGGGAGAGGAACAGGAGAGAAAGGGAAGAACTGGTTACTTCTTAGAAAGGTAGTAATCCTTAAGGTGAGTCTTAAACGATGGTAAAGAAGGCGAGTTTCGTATATTTGCTGGGAGATCGTTCCAGAGTCTTGCACCATGGACACAGAAAGAATAGGAATAGAAATCACTATTATGACTCGGAATTTTTAATAAACTGTCAGAGGCTGACCGAAGTACGAGACCGAAGTTTTTTCACTTCTTTGACGTTCTCATATTTATTCATAATTATCTAATTGTTTTACAAAACGATATTTCAATATTCTATATTCGAAATTTCAATGCAATCATTGTGCAGTTGTTCTTTTTATGATTGGTGTAGTAGTTTCGTAGTTATAGTACTTTAAGGTCGATGTCGCCGAAAATCCTGCAAAAGAGACAGATGTGTTTGGACGGACGAATCCTGTGGCACGGATTCTCAGCCGAAGATTCTTGAGGTCTGCTTAAGTCTACCGCCATTTACGATTCGCAACGAAAATCTGTGATGATAAAGTCGATTCAAAGTCGCTTCACACATCATTCGGTTTAGCAAGTCGGGCCAATGGACCCGGCAGTGCCGGTAACTTATGTAGAGGCCCAACCCGCCGAAATCGCGGGCCTTCCTTTGTAAATGTCGCCCCCCCCCCTCGACTGCTTTACATTCTAATAACGCTATCTCAGGGCAAAAACGCGTACATGTGAACAAAAAACGATCATACGGTACGATCGTGTATGGTTTGCGACGGAAAAGTGGGCTGTTCACCATTCTGACGACGATATAGTGTATAATAGACGTACAAAACACGATCGCACGGGCAAAGTGAGCCGTTAAGCATTTCTGATAACGCTTATACGGCGTAGCAGAGATGCGCATATGCATATCATGAATATGTGTCAAAAACTTATTGATTATTTAAAAAAAATAACGACTATTACCGTATTTTTTTTGTAATTTGATATTTTGTTTCGATTATTAAACCACAAATATATATATATATATATATATATATATATATATATATATATATATATATATATATATATATATATATATATATATATATATATATATATATATATATATATATATATATATATATATATATATATATATATATATATATATATATATATATATATATATATATATATATATATATATATATATATATATATATATATATATATATATATATACAGCATTTCTACATGTAATGAAGATATTAATAATTTTGTGACAGTGCAAAATAACACATTCCACAGTATATGCACTTTTTGGTATTAATAAAATATGGCTATGACTATGAACAAAATACGATCTAACAGGCTAGCAGCGGCCAACTGACGATACAGAAAAACAATTATATAGTCGGATAAAAAATTATCAAACAATATTTCTTTAGAATTTCAATCGAGTGTTTGTTTTTTCACGGGTCAACACCCATCCGGCGGCCTCCACGCATGAAGTGCGAGCCCGGGTAGGACTCTGGCCTTATGGTTAGTTTCCCCTAGGAATCAACCTTTTGGCGCTCCTGGACGGTCTGCGCACCGTGCGGCGTAAGCCAATCGACTGTGCACTCTGACTAACAGTCGGGGGAGTCTGGAAGCAGTACTATTTCCTTAAGAGCGGGGGTGGTTGCGGACTTTACGGCGACTGCTCTTGAAACGACCATCGGCTACCCGATCCTGGGTGAACAGCCGGGCAAAGGATGCCGTGGTCCGCGATAGATTCGGTATACACCGTTTTACCGCTTCGTAAGGGAGAGGACCGCGCAAGTGACCTCGAACTCGTAACCAATCGAGAGACCGGAGTAATCTGGTCACAATTGGAAGCAAGGGCGTGAGTGTAAGCCCGCTGGGTAACACTCCTGGCTATCTCGCGGTAAGGCGTTGGCCGCTTGCGGGCATGTGGCGGGGCTTGGCGGTGGATTGTTTTGTCCAAGTTTCCGCGTTCACTTCACGGGAGAGAGAACGACTAATCGTTAACACTTTCTGAGATGACGGGTTCGCCCTTTGTAGTTGACAACTCTATATGTTTGTTTTCTCTGTCTATTAAAAAACAACTAAAAAATAAGATTGTCATGATCGCGGGGATTTTTCGAGCCCACAGGTGGGTGCCTACGGAGAAAAATACACTCAAGACCTAAAATGCGCATTGCAGGAGTGTATATCGCGAGTCACCTCTGCGTTTAATCAAAAACATAAAAGTGTTTATCTACCTCTCAAATTTGTGGAGACGTGAAATTGCTGAGATTGATTGTTGAAACTTGCGGATTTTCAGAAGGTTAATTGATGCGAAGTTTAGTTTAGAAGGTTTTTTAGAAGGTTGATTGAAGATTAATGTGAAGGTTGCGTGGTTTCAATGTCGGATGGTCACCGAAATAAGTGAATTGAAGGATGGAGAGACTGATGATGATCTTTGACGTTTGTTGCAGCGAACGCAGTATTTCTCCATGTTGTTTTAGAGTACCTCAGTCTTGACAGAGAGTAGATAACACACCATATTAATATTTAAACCATTTTATTACAAGTTAATTTGAGAGGTGACTTAACAGTTTGACGTGATGGACGAGAGTGAGTATAAGCTAAATGTACACGCTTTTATATCCGTAAATCTGTTGTTTTTCGTGATAGGTAGGGGATTGTTCCTGTGAAATACTTTTTGCAACTGTGAAAGACAAACTTGGAAGGCGCTGTTTTCATACATTAATTATTTGCATCGTAAGAAAAACATTTAGTCATCAGGCAAATTTGCCGGTGATATGACGTCAGTTGAAACTTGGAATTAAAAATGTCTGCTGAGTTTAGTGATGCATCGTTCACCATCGTGTGTCGCTACAGCCTATTGGATAATCCGGCAATGGCACCCTGCGCATGATAAACCCCGTTAACCCTTCGAGTAGCGGTAAAATTTCATGGCAGACCGCGGCAATTTACTGGAATTTCTTGCAATATCGCCGCGCTCGAAAAAAGTACTATAACTATGGAACTACTATATCAATCATATATTTTGTATATAGAATATTGAAATCTCATTTTGTAAAACAATTAGATATTTATGAATAAATATAAGAAAGTCGAAAAAGAGAAAAAAACTCGGCATTTCTAACTTATACTTATCTTACGGAAAAATACCGAACCCTATTAAGAAATTGTAAATCCTATAGTGATCTTTATTAGATTCTATATCAAATGTAATATTTCGTTTTGCTTATATACATACAAAAATATTTAAATATTAGGTCATAAAACCAATAATTTTTTTAATGATTTCTCGAAAAAAAATGATTATGTTTGACAATGGAATTTTACCAGAAATATCCGTGAAATGACGCGCGAAGTTATTCTAGCGACCGTCTATGTATCTCTGGTTATAATGAGATATTTGGTATGGATTTTAGGATGCGTTCGAATTAGAAAATAATATTAATGTGCGCTCCGGGAGCAAGCCGCCAATATTGGTCGTTACGTAATCAACGGTGTTCTGATGAGCAACCAAATTTGGTCGTTACGTAGCCGAAGGGTTTAAAGGAATTGTACTATATTGGAAACTACGTATCCCGTAGCTATGTATATCTGATACAAGGAAACTACGATTTTATTAAAAACTATTCCTCGGTGGTAACTGCTAATGCGCCATTATGCAGATGCGGATTACCCCCGGTTGGGGAACTACCAACCGATTCGCGATTGTTCGCGACGCGTGACGTCACGTACCGTAGGTGGAGCTTAAGTTGGCGCCCTGGGATTTCCTAAACTAGGAAGCTGCGCACTATGTGCCTAATTAATTGGTCTCAAAAGTTCAACTTCTTAGCGCGGTGGGTGTCGGCTAAACTTTAAATTATCCACCGCTAAAGGAGGTTTTTAACATACTAAGACAACGGATTACAACAACTTAAAGATTTTTGTGACGTCTAGTACGTTATTTTAAAATGGTATCTTCCTTGGAACAGGTGCTGCCTAGTTAGAAGTGACGCAGAGTCATTGCGTTTTTATAGAATTATTTTGTGTTTTCATGAATATATAAAAAATCGGTTGTGTCACGTATTGTCCCGGCAAGTAGACGACCCCCCGGCCCCGCCCCATGTAAAAAGTAAATATTTAAAAAATATTTGATAGTTTTTTTGTGTATATTCTTTATAGAATTGATTATAGGGATGATTATGAAGAAAATAATAATAAAGCCACTTACATACATAGTACATAGTGGAGAAAGGGGTCCCTTGGTTGAATTAGGGATTGCTTTATATTTAAACGAGATTGGTTGGTTGTCTTTGACTTGCAAACAGAGATGTAGGTTTACAAGGCCTTTTTAATCTAGAAACACTCACCCTTCAAACAACCAATCTCTAAACTAAGCAACCATCCTTCCTAAATAATAAATCACTCGACTAGTACTTAATTCGAGCAAAAAAACAATGAAATACTTGTTTTTGTCGGCTTATGCCGTCTTCTTAAAAACTAGATGACAGGTGACAGGTGGAAAATTTTTAAATTTCGAATTTTCTTTTTTATTTTCAAAAAGTGGTTATAAAGAAGCTGCGATCAAAAGTAGTCAGCCAAACCATAATATATATATATAATTATATATATATATATATATATATATATATTTATATATATATATATATATATATATATATATATATATATATATATATATATATATATATATATATATATATATATATATATATTATATATATATATATATATATATATATATATATATATATATATATATATATATATATATATATATATATATATATATATATATATATATATATAATATATAAATATATATATATATATATATATATATATATATATATATATATATATATATATATATATATATATATATATAATATATATATATATATATTTATATATATATATATATATATATATATTTATATATATATATATATATATAAATATATATATATATATATATATAAATATATATATATATATATATATATATATATAT
>CALYMY010000527.1:0-20000 GCA_944548615.1 Micropterix aruncella | reverse complement strand
TCAGACATTTCATTTGACACTAAACACGATATATGTTTGTTATTTTATTCACATTTGGACATTTAGAAAAGTATTTTTTGACATTTGGACAGTTTAGGTACCTACCCTATGACAATCGGGATGACATAACGATTCTAACAATCCCCTAACCTAACCTAACAATATCACACACTTTCAATCGATTCGAGCGTTCAGAATTCATAAATAATAAGCTAGTTATTTCAATTGTTTATTGTTTTTTTTCAAATCGAAATTATATTCCAGGTTGTTAAGCTCCTTAACAATGTATACGTAATTTTATTTGAATAAACGTTAATATTAAATTAAAAAAGAGTATTTTTTTGGCATGTATCGCATTATCGTATTTTACATTAATTTATATGGGGAAAAATTGTTTCGCTTAACGAGCGTTTCGCTTAACAAGTAAGATTCTGGAATGAATTATTACTCGTTATTAGAGGTTCCACTGTATATTAAATATAATCGGGATAGCACTATAAATAGAAGAATAATTGGAACTCGAATATATATAACGATATGATCGTAGGCGGAAATCCAATTAAATATTTAATTGTTTATGGTGAAAGGTAGGCCAAGTGTACCTGACTATCATGAAAATTACTTACATAAAATTAAACGAACTGAGCTGCCCTTCTCGATTTTAATGGGCCGCTCCTTCTCAGAAACGGCCCCCTCTTCTCAGGAGTAAAACACAAAATTAAAAGTAATCAACTTATTCTCTTTTATTGACTTACAAATTTATTTTTAAGGTTACCGAAGAGAATCTCTTTGAGTTTTGGCAGAAGGAAGAAATTGTAACAATATTTAGTTCGGTCTTTGTATAGCTTTTTGGCGTTTTGAATTCAAGTATGTGGGATGGGTCCTGCTCTTTCGTTTCTGATTGCTGTGCGAAGACCAGGTTTCCAATTTAAGAATTCAGTATTCAGTATTCAGTATTCATTTTATTCATTCAGAATATACAATAAAAGCATGAATTATGAATTAAAGCTAATTATCGCATATTAGAATTCGTCAGTTTATATGTAGATATAAAACTATTAAAGCATAAATATTAATTCGACAAAAGCGTTGACTAAAGTCGGCTTTACACGGCAGACAAATAAAATAAAAAAATAAATAAAAAATAATAGAGCTGAATCCATGTACTCAGTAAACATTTAAAATAGATAATTATTATAAGAATATTAATAGTCATCAAGCACTTTATACAAAAAATAATCACACAGTAGGAAGTATCAACTGGAGTAATCTGGTCACAATTGGAAGTAAGGGCGTGAGTGTAGGCCCGCCGGGTAACACTCCTGGCTATCTCGCGGTTAAGGCGTTGGCCTCTTACGGGCTTGTGGCGTAGCTAGATGGTGGACTGTTTTGCCCTTAAGTCTTCTGCGCTCACTCCAGGGCAATAGAACGACTAATCGTTAAAACTTCCTGAGGTGACGGGCTCGCCCGCTGTAGTCGACAACCCTAGTTGTTCGAAAGTGTATCAAAATGTATGATTCGTGGCATTTGAAATACGCTTAATTATTGCTGATGGCAAAAGACACAATTCAATTTCTGTTATTGACATCAGACGAAAATTCGCGTGAAAAACATTACACGTGTTATATTAAAAAATTTCATAGTAATATATTGTCGCTAGGTTGCTACATAGCCCCCTTGTTAGAAGAAACTATACAAAATTTAAAAGTTATTTCGATGATAATAATAAAATGTAAGGTGCAATATAATACTACTTACTAACTTAAATTTTACTGTTACGTGCTACTAGCTGACGTGTAAATACTCTCTGTTTATAATGTTTTGAAAAACTCGTGGTAAGCAGTTCTAAAAAAAATGATTATATGATAAAAGTTTTGCGTTACTAAAATTGATATACACTGCATAAAAATGTAAACAAGAAAATCAAAAAAAAACATTGTGGTTTAAGCAAGAATTAAAAACGAAACAATAATTTGTATTTTAACTAAAATATGCAGATTATTACGCTATAATATGCATGACTAACAAGTGTTTGTAGCCGTCATCTCTATTGAGATGACGGCTACAAACTCTCTTCTAGGTGGAACCCTCTTCTTAAAATGTTCCCGCCGCCGAACGCCGAACGCAAAGACGTAAAACAGGATACAGTGAGTGTTGTGTGCAAGACGGATTTTAAAAATTCCCGCGCTCCGAGCCCGGCCCCCCACCACCGTTATAACCTACGCAGTGGCGGCAGCGGTTTGCGGCCTACCCGCAAAACAACGGACTGACAGCTCTTCAGTTTACCCTAGACAACGGCGGCTGCAACGTCACCGAAACGTCGGGTCCTACAAATTTCACGCGGTAAATTCGTTTTCTATCCTATTTATAATGATGAATATCGATTCAAAACCGAAGAAAGATTATTGGATTTTAATGCAATTTAATTAATTGGTCAGTAACCTGTCTACCAAAATTGCCCGGTCTACCCTACTTAAATGTGCGTAATGCCAGAGAAAAATGATACGAAATAAGCCCGCAGGCCATTAGTTTATCAAGGCGAAAGGAAAATAAAATAAATGCGGCCGATTCTCTATGCCATCCATAGGGCAGACAAGGCCCACCAATCTTTTACCTCCCTGATTAATCGCCCCCTGATAACTAATCTCTTTACTGTACATTTACACCTTTATGGGAATACACAAGGAATACAGTCTATACGTATTGATATTTACTTATACAGGTTTATTTTTCTTAACGCAATAATGTCATAACGTGGGCGTAGGAACAACAAGGATCTGTCCATTATCTACGTACGGAGAGGACAAGACACCTTATTGGGTCATTAATTGCTATTTTCACACTGGCAAATTTGAACTTGGATAACTTGGGTTTAAGTTGAAATGTCAAATACAAATAAATTTTAATTCTAGGCCACGTTATTCTTTTTTAAGAATCCGCTGTTTATTTGTCTTTCCGCCATTTGTTTTTGGTCAAATATTTTCGTTCGTGGAACCATGGCAATATTGAAAATTTGCATTAGTTCCAAATATAACATCCTGTACCGATGTTTTCTATTATAGCTTCTTGTTTTTCAGTCTGGCTATACAGTTATTGTAAATGTTTACTGTTAAGAACTGCAAACAATGATGGAGAAGCTCGTGATGAAATAACCGAGTCTGGTCAATCGCTCTTAGCCACTGCTCCTGCATGACAACGTATAACCACAGATGTCACTGCAAACAGTCGCAAAGTTGTAGGAGTTGCGGCTGGAGACTCTTGGGGACCCACCGTACTTGTCAGATCTTGCTCCAATAGAGTTATTTTTTCAGTTTCGATAACTTTTTGCAATGGAAAAAATCAACTTTGAGGAAACGGTGAAAAATTCCTTCAAAGCATTCATTGTTTTGCTGTGTCAAGAGGGTTTTACAGCAGAGGAATTAAGCAACTCCCATTAAATGATATATCTACTCAGATATCTGCATAGGTGTCAATATTTCTATTAATCCTACTAATATTATAAACGCGAAAGTTTGTAAGAATCTATGGATGTTTGTTACTCTTTCACGCAAAAACTACTGAATGGATTTTGATGAAACTTTACAATAATATAGCTTACACATCAGAATAAGACATAGGCTATAATTTATAAAGATATAGTGTGAATTATCTAAAATATAACGATAACTGTCAAGTAAGTAGGAAAAAATCTAAGAAATTGATATTCGAAATTTAAATTCTAAGCGTCAACATATATTTTGAAAATGTTCTCCTACTATCCTACCAATCCTACTAATATTATAAACGCGAAAGTTTGTAAGAATATATGGATGTTTGTTGCTCTTTCACGCAAAAACTACTGAATGGATTTTTTTTTTTTTATTTTTTTTTATTTTTTTTTTTTAAAACATACAGCTTAACAAAAATACGTACATATAAGCATAATATATACACCAGTAACAAAGCCAATGATGTTTTCAATTATTTGCTATATAAGGATTACAAAATATGCTAAACAATACAAAATAAATAATACCAAAAAGAATTTAAAAGTAACAGTTAAAATCGCTAGGTGCGAGTGTATGGATGTCAGTGTGTGTTTGTGTGATGGAGAGCGTGTATGTGTGAGTGTGTGTAAGGGTGTGTTTGTATGTGTGTGTGTGTGTATGTATGTGTGTGTGGGTGTGTGTATCTGTAGTGCGAATGTGCTTGTGAGTGCTTGTGCATGCTAATTCAATCCGATCTGATAATCAGCTTTTCACGTACCTCCTTAACAAAGGATCGACTATTCTGATGGTTAAATATGTCAATATCGTTAAAGCATATATTGTATGCATGCATAACGCGCGGCAATAACGAATTGGAACCATAGTTATTTTGATGAAACTTTACAATAATATAGCTTACACATCAGAATAAGACATAGGCTATAATTTATAAAGACATAGTGTGAACTATCTAAAATATAACGATAACTGTCAAGTAAGTAGGAAAAAATCTAAGAAATTGATATTCGAAATTTAAATTCTAATCGTCAACATATATTTTGAAAATTTTCTCCTACTATCCTACTAATCCTACTAATATTATAAACGCGAAAGTTTGTAAGAATGTATGGATGTTTGTTACTCTTTCACGCAAAAACTACTGAATGGATTTTGATGAAACTTTACAATAATATAGCTTACACATCAGAATAACACATAGGCTATAATTTATAAAGATATCGTGTGAATTATCTAAAATATAACGATAACTGTCAAGTAAGTAGGAAAAAATTTAAGAAATTGATATTCGAAATTTAAATTCTAAGCGTCAACATATATTTTGAAAATTTTCTCCTACTATCCTACTAATCCTACTAATATTATAAACGCAAAAGTTTGTAAGAATGTATGGATGTTTGTTACTCTTTCACGCAAAAACTACCGAATGGATTTTGATGAAACTTTACAATAATATAGCTTACACATCAGAATAACACATTGGCTATCCTACTAATATTATAAACCCGAAAGTTTGTAAGAATGTATGGATGTTTGTTACTCTTTCACGCAAAAACTACTAAATGGATTTTGATGAAACTTTACAATAATATAGCTTACACTACAGAATAACACTTAGGCTATAATTTTATAAAGATATATAGTTTTCTATCATCATTATCATAATTTTCCATCACCACGCGGGTGAAACCGCGGGGCGCAGCTAGTTAAATATATAGTTACCATACAAAATTTTTGGCCTTAAATTTCTTTTATAGAACAGTAACTTCATAGGTAAGTACCCAATGATAAAAACACTTAAATGTACCTTAAACAGTTGAAAACAACATCCACCTTTTATACGCTTCAGCCTTCGTCGCGTTCATTATCAACTGACAGTTGCAAACAAACACCATATTATACAAGCTAGGCTTGCGTCTCCCGTTCGACAATAAACAAAAAATCGGTTGTCACCCTAAGATTTTCCCAGCAAGAGGTTACCCGAGGCGAACCAGTCACCCCAGGAAGGTATAAATATTTTGATATTTATTTCAACCTGGAATGAAATGTAAAGACTTGTGAACGCAAACAGTCCACAATCAAGCTATGCCAACTGGCTCGTGAGAGTCCAATGCCTTACCGCGTGGCACCGGGTAGTTGTCGCAACGGGCAGCCTCGCGCCCTCACTAACACATTTGGAACAACTTTTCCGTCCTCGTTCTTGGTTTCGGATCCAGAGTCGCCTCTACCTGTTGTTTGTTCAGTTTGGGAGTTAATGGGCCCTTGCTGAGTTGGCCACGAATACCCATTCTGTTCAGGGTTGGTCACACTCACGGGTCAACACCTATCCGACGGCCTCCACGCATGAAGTGTGAGCCTGGGTATGACTCTGGCCCTATGGTCAGTTTACCCCGGGAATCAACCTTCTGGCGCTCCTGGACGGTCTGCGCACCGTGCGACTTAAGCCAATCGATTGCGCACTCTGACTAACAGTCGGGGGTGTCTGAAAGCAGTACTGTTTCCTATAGAGCGTGGGTAGTCGCGGACCTAACGGCGACTGCTCTTGAAACGACCATCGGCTACCCGATCCTAGGTGAACAGCCGGACAAAGGATGCCGTGGTCCGCGATAGATTCGGTGTACACCGTTTCACCGCTTCGTAAGGGAGAGGACCTCGCAAGCGACCTCGAACTCGTAACCAGTCGAGAGACTGGAGTAATCTGGTCGCAATTGAAAGTAAGGGCGTGAGTGTAAGCCCGTTGGGTAACACTTCTGGCTATCTCGCGGTTAAGGCGTTGGCCTCTTACGGGTTTGTGGCGGAGCTAGACGGTGGACTGTTTTGTCCAAGTCTTCTGCGATCACTCCAGGGAGATTCCGACTAATCGTTAAAACTTCCTGAAGTGATGGGCTCGCCCGCTGTAGTCGACAACCCTAGTTGTTGTTTGTTCAGTTCTTTATTTGTTAGCGAATGGTTTCGTGCAGCTTGGGCCATAGGATCCAAAGTGTACTCGGGTCGGTCCAATTCACAATTCAGCTCCTTATCAGCTCCTTATCGTCCTCGCGTGAGTGACTACCCCGGGAAGGACTATCGCGTCTCAGGCCTCACGGCTGGTGGATCGGTTTCCCTTGGGGCATTGCCCTCGGGCGCTACTGGACGATTTGAGCACCGTGCGGTGTCAACCAATTGTCTGTGCACTCTGACTAATTACTGAAGGAGTGTGGAGACTATGGAAATATAATGTCTCATAAGCAGCGGTGGTGGATGGCGGCCGGCGGGCGGGTACGTGTCCACCGGCTCGGTGATTCGCTAATTTACCTACCCGGTGTTTCGCCGTAAAGCGTTGGCCTCTGACGGGTATGTTGGCTTTGCTAGACGGTAGATTTATATCATTCCTAAGTCCTCTACGCTCACCTCTCTGAAGACAGAACGAGCATTATCGTTAAACTTGCGTCAGCATTACTCCATTAATGTCACTAAAATGAAGTCCCTGCAAAAAATCCGATACGTATTTGCCGGTAACTATTACGCATCGGTCTAATCTGCTCCGCAAAATAATGGACTTCGTTTTTGTGACACAGCTATTCCAAAACCCATTGGGGGTACTAATTAAAATTACACCTTTCCTAGATCGAAATAATCGACGCGTTCTTAGTACGCCAGCGCCAGGTGTCACGGAGTCTGGCCTGCTGACTCTGACTACGTATGGATGAAGAAATATACATAAAGATGTTTTACTTCCTTAATTTAGGAAATATGCTTTACGTACACTTTTCCCATTGAGAGTAGGTTTGATGAGTAGACATGGTAATATATAACCACCCAACATCACGTTCCAGGCGTATTGTTGAGAATGCAATTGGCATATTTGCAACAAGATTTCAAATACTTCATACGGAAATTAATGTGGAGCCCGAAATAATTAATTTCATATTTATTGCCATAGTATTTAATAGTATATGGCGTTGGAAGTGCATAATATGGCCACTGTATTTCTTAGTATGTAAGTACTAAGCGCTGCTGTACGCGCAACTGATGGCCGCGCGCTACACAAACACCGGTCCGGCTTGGAGCCTTGACAGCCATCCGGCCATCGAATGAAAATTCATTCGATAAGAGGCCGCCTCCGGCCGCGCCTTTGGTTCGGGATTTCCAGCTACACACGACGGATTTGGCCTGACGGGTTTCACCGGACAGTCCAGACCTCTCCGGCCGCCTCATCGTGTATAGGGCCCATAATCGGCGCGGTCTTTCAGGCAAAGGATTTTACCGCTACATTGCCATGATCATTCGAGCCGGGTCAGTGTCCTTATTTATTGCAATTAATGTCTCTTATTCGAAATTACGAGAATTCACGTAAAGTTATATAAATATTTTTTAAACGTTTTCGACTTCAAAGGGGTCTTATAGCTTGGGATTTATTGCAACGTTTTGTATGGGAACCCTGCATTTTGTTATTAAAGGCTCATACATGGTACAATTGTTCCTTAGGTGGTCCTGAGTGGATTTAGACCGGAAGCCATCGGGAGCCACCCCGAGGGTGGCGGGGGAAGGGGTGGTAGTTTGATTCCGCCGCGCGTCACTTTGAGCCCTATATCTCTCGGACTATAGGTACTAGGGCGGCAAGTAGGATGTCATTTTCGGATAACTTAATGATGACCACTTCATTTCTGGGAGAAAAAATACCGATCCATAGAAAAACATATAAGTAATTGGTAATATCCAAAAATTATTCACGTATCGGTATTTAAAAAATATATTTTGAAAGCCACACTTATCTGAATTACAAAACTATTTTTTTTACTGGAATGCCATGGTAAAAAGTGAGTGAAAAAAATATAATGCATCGCACGACATACCGGTGTATTTCGTCCGCTAAGTAGATACGGGCATCGAGCGAAGTTAGATAAGTACTTATAGGATTATTTAGTTTCTGCGATATGTTAGTGAGTTAAAAATAACAAGTACAATAGTAATAATTAGTATGACAATTAAATTACTATTGCTTTATCTATTTCATAAAAATAATTCAGCATTCACACACCGTACCTAATTATTTGTTCTTAACATACCTTTAACACCTATGTAAGTATTATTTTTTCTGCAGTCCCTACTATTTCATCGAAAAAATATTAGTAAGTAGTATATACAAGTACATATCTCTACCCATACCTACTTAATTACATTAGAGAGGGCATTTTACCATACGGTATAATGCGTTGGGAAGTTGGCCAAGTCAGTTCAGAAGTAAACAATGAAAGAATTTGTCTGCCGCGCGAAGAATTATTAAAGCATTATAAGATTCCCCAGCTATTATAAGATTAGTAGACATAATCAAAAATAAAGTTACATATCATGCCCAGCGTCGTGTTTAAGTACTTAACTCGAGTATATTTTTATAAGGCATTTGTAATTTTGTGTAACCTTAATAAATATCCCTAAATCATCCGTCTTATAAAGGCACCTAACATGAGTCATAAAATATACTAAACGGCTTTGAAATAACGTATTAAAAAAACTGTTCAGGGCGAGTAATTTTATTTTATATTTCGTTGGGTGTCCTGAAAGTAGCAACGGTTGAGAAATACGAGAGGCAATGATAATGTAGGTTCGTTTATTTAATGTGGAATAATTCGTAGACGTTTGAGTCTCCGGCAGCTCGGGATTGTTCCCTTTTAAAAGCCAGCCTCCGTGATTAACAATTCAGCGGGTAAACGGCAAGATTGCTGCCTCATTTCTATACATCCTCAACAAGCAAAATAATTCAGCGATTGTTTATACAGCGAATTCGGATTTCAGATAAGACCATTAAATGGAAAATTAATACGTGCCTGTTTCTTTTGTAATTTGAAAGTATTACAGCGGCATTGCCGAAGTTAGTGGAATTAAAATCGAAATTTACTATAAAATTCTAAGGATAATACAATAGCCAGATGTTGCACGTCGGGGCGATGGGTAAAACTGTACATTCCGCGTAGCAGAAGCGACCGTCACGACAGTTTAAAACCCGAATTTATAGTCGAGTATTAGTAATTACTTCTGTTTTGGGAGCTAATGGGCCCTGTTGCAGTTCGACCACTAAGATCCATGTTGTATAAGGGTCGGCCAAACTCACGGGTCAAGAAACATCCATTAGCCTCCATGCAGAGTGTGAGTCCGGGTAAGACTCCGGACTGCGGACCAGTTTCTTCTAGTTAACGAATCTTCGGGGACTCCTAGATGGTTTGCGTGGCGTGTGGCGTCAGCCAATCGATTTGGCATTCCGACTGATAACCGAGGGAGTCTGGAAACTGTATTGTTTCCTATAGAACGTGGGTAGTGGGTAGTCTTACGGCAACTGCTCATGAAGCGACCAAAATGCTACCCGATATCGAGCGAACAGCCGAGCAAAGGATGCCGGGATCCGCGATAGATTCGGTAGACACCATATCACCGCAGGGAGAGGACCGCGCAGGGGACCTCCAACCTGTAACCAATCGGAAGACCGGAATAATCTGGGTGTTAGTGGAAATACGCCTACATATTCCAAGCGGAGGTATACGCCAATATTGAATGTGCGGATATCAACCTCCATAAGAACTACGCCAACCACCGTATCTATGTATATCCACTCGGATAGCAAGGAAGCTCTTATGGCACTAGCCTGGAATACCATTAATTCAAAGCTGGTGCAAAACTGCATATCACTACTGAATTCCCTAGGCGAAAAGAACAGGGTAATTCTAAGATAGGTTTCCGGCCATGCAAGAATCGAGGGAAATAAAAAAGCCGACCAACTTGCTAAGACGGGAGCCACACGGAACGTTATACGGCCCTGGACCTTGCTGTGTCGTACCAAAAACCTTGCAAACCTAATGCTCAAAAAATATGTTTAGAACAATCCATCAACCACTGGAACAACACGCCAGGGTTGAATCATTCCAAAGCGCTAATTAGGGCTTACGACCGTAATACTGCCTTTGAGGCCTCAACGCTAAATAGGATCAATCTACGCATATTGGGGGGACGCATACTGTATAACGTATACTAGAGTATATTAATACGATCGAAGATGGCGTATGATGTTTCGAATTATCGGAACATCATACGCATCGAAGGAAATGAAAAAGCCGACGAACTTGCTAAGACGGGAGCAAAGGGAACGTTATACGGCCCTGAACCTTGCTGTGGCGTACCAAAAAGCCTTGCAAAGCGTTGACGGTTTGTTCTTAACAAATGTGTTTAGAACAATCCGTCAACCACTGGAACAACACGCCAGGGTTGAATCATTCCAAAGCGCTAATTAAGGCTTACGACCGTAAGACGGCCCGTGAGGCCTTATTGTTAAATAGGAACGATCTACGCATACTGATGAGGGCGCTCACGGGGCATTGTGGCCTAAACAAACACATGTTCAACCTCAAGCTCAGAGACACAAAAATGTGCAGGTTCTGCCAAGGAGCAGAGGAATCTCCCCAGCACCTCATGTGCGAGTGTGGCCCGCTGATGCGTAAAAGATACACCCACTTGGGTGGTCATTACCTCCAACCTGAGAAGGTAAAACAATCTGGCGCCAAAAGCCTGCTGCGATTCTTAAATGACACGAGGCTTAGCGCTGAACTATAGTAGGTGGCGAACACAATAGATCAACAATGGTCGCAGTATTACAAGGCTCATAACGACCTTAGAAAAGCCCCACTCAACAAATAAATAAAACATCATACGCCATTTCGATCGTTGTGCGTTGCTGTGTTTCGGCGATTATACCTTATTATATTTTTATATTATCCTTTATTACCCCTTGGATTATTTTTGTATTGAGTTTTTATTACCCCTTGGATTATTTTTGTATTGAGTTTTTATTACCCCTTGGATTATTTTTGTATTGAGTTTTTTTACTACTGCAATAACAACTTCTATTTAGGCATTTTGACAGCCCTGTCTGATTAACTATGAATTGTATATTGCCCATTTGCCCAGCACTGTTTCTTCGTTTATCGCGCAAAAGCACAAATAATCACAAGAATCACGAAAACCATGGGAGTATAACAGCGAAAGTGGACACGATCAAAGGAATCAACATAACGGCCACAAGGTGTTCCACATGGCTTAGTTTTTTTCTGACACTGGCAATAAGCCAAGACAATAGAGCAATAAGACACTGACATTGCCATATGGCAATAAACTCGCCTTTTTGTATACTAATTAAGTGCAAATAAAGAGTTTATTATTATTATTATTATTAATAAGATAACGGTTTTAAGATTTTATTACACAGGAGAATATAGGAAGTTGAAGCATTAGCAACTAATTGTACTAGATACAGATACTTTGGAGTGGTCAACTAATATGGGAGAACCCGTCACCACAGTAGGGCAGTGTGGACTACAACGGGCGAACCCGTCACCCCAGGCTGGTATAACGATATAGATCGTTCTTTTAGCCGTGGGATGAGCGTAGACAACTTGGGGACAAGACAATCTACTGTCTAGTTCACCAGCAAACCGTTAGAGACCGACGCCTTACGGTGAGGCACCGGGAAAAGTACCCAGCGGGTAGCCTCACCCCCTAACTACCAGTTTTGGCAGGATATCTTCGTCTGAAATTAACCTTCAGGATACCTCCGTCCTCCCGACTGGCTACAAGTCCGAAGTCGCTTACGCAACCTCTACCTGTTGTATTACAGCGGTAATTCTATTTGAATTTATCGCTGACCTGGGCGTTCTTTGCCCGTAGTGCCACACGGGATCGAGTGGCCCAAGGGCATTTCAAGAGTCGCATGACAACAGGTCAACATCCACCTCCGCCGCTTAGGAACAGTATATTTCCATAGTCTCCAGACCCCTTCAGAAATTAGTCAGAATGCACAGCCGATTGGCTTCGCCGACCGGTGCGCAAGCCGTCTCGGCCCAAACCAGTGGCGCCGGGATGCAATCCCGCCGGGAGAAACCGGTCCACCAGCTCTGAGGCCTGAGACACGGGATTCTTACCCGGGGTAGCCTTCCACTCGAGGAGGCTTCTGAATAGGAGCTGAGTCGTGAGTTGAGCCGATCCGAGAACAAAATGGATCTTGTGGGCCAAGCTGCACGAAACTATTCGCTACTGGAAATGGATAGCTGATGTATTTGTTTGAGCAATGATCGACGAAGACGGGATGGGTATACATCTGAGTATCAAATACCTGCTTATAATTCGGCTAGCGTCCTCAACGATCGGCTCCAGCAGACGCCGCACTATCGCTTATTCTATTCCTTTTCCTTCCTGAGATACTTTCCGCGGTCCAATTATTAATTAAGCCCCCGGTAGTATGAGGGAGTATGGGGTCTGTGTGAGTGTGTCGGTCGACGGGTAGCCAACTTTAGGCCGATTTTCCGAGTAGACGTGCCTGAATCCCTAATAGGGCTTAACCTATCTTCGCTCGACCACCAAATTGCTACATATTATCTCTGAATTTGTCGGCTCATGTGTAATACATAAAATTAATGTATTCAGATCGGATTATCCGATCTCTAATTATCACCTTTTCGAAACAGCTGAGCCACTTAAATCCCTTACGGCGGATGTGGACTGTACAGGTCGATTATTTTGTCTTGAATTAATTAATTGAACTTAAACAGCCTGCTTTACCACAAATATTTATTTAAAAAACCACCTTGAAATACAGTTACTTAAAAAAATCCCTTCTTAAACGACAGCCCAACAAAAAAGGAGTGTAATGTGTTCAGGGTTCCTCTATGTATGTTTTCCGTATTTTTTATTATACATTAACTTTTAAAAGTTTAACCGATTTAGAAATATATCGTATTTTTAGAATCGCTATGTCATCCCAAGTGTCATAGGGTACCTTAACTTTCTAAATATCAAGTAATCATTAAAAACGAACAGATCGAAAACGAGACATAGCAATGGACTATAATTGAAATACCTATATTCTATCCTATATCCTATTATTCTCCTTTCATATCCTAGTAATAGTTCGATAGTAATTTAATTCAGTTAAATTTTGATAAATATTGTATAAGAAAATACATAATGTAAGACAATATTGTAGGAAATAATTAATCGGCCAACAAAACATTGTAATATGATAATTAGTTATAATTAATGAAGCGCGCTGTTTCCCAAAGATTAAATAAATAAATAAATAAACAAATAGATAAATAATAAAAAAATAGATGTTCAAATCTCAAAATGACAATAATAAACATATAAACATATAGTGTTTAGTGTCAAATGAAAGGTCTGATTCAATACATTCATTACCATTAATTCAATACCATTAATTCAAAGCTAGTGCAAAACTGCATATCACTACTGAATTCCCTGGGCGAAAAGAACAGGGTAATTCTAAGTTGGGTTCCCGGCCATACAGGAATCGAGGCAAATGAAAAAGCCGACGAACTTGGAACATTATACGGCCCTAAACCTTGCTGTGGCATACCAAAAAGCCTTGCAAACCTAATGATTAAAGAAATGTGTTTAGAACAATCCGTCAACCACTGGAAAAACACGCCAGGGTTGAGTCATTCCAAAGCGCTTATTAAGGCTTACGACCGTAAGACGGCCCGTGAGGCCCTATCGCTAAATAGGAACAATCTACGCATACTGGTGTGGGCGCTCACGGGGCATTGTAGCCTGAACAAACACATGTTCAACCTCAAGCTCAGAGACACAAAAATGTTCAGGTTCTTCCAAGGGGCAGAGGAAACTCCCCAGCACCTCATGTGCGAGTGTGGCCCGCTGATGCGTAAAAGGTACACCCACTTGGGTGGTCACTACCTCCAACCTGAGAAGTTAGAACAATCTGGCGCCAAATGCCTGCTGCGGTTCTTAAATGACACGAGGCTTAGCGCAGAACTATAGTAGGTGGCGAACACAATAGATCAACAATGGTCGCAGTGTTATAAGGCTCATAAAGAACTTAGAAAAGCCCCACTCAACAAATAATAATACTAAACCGCCAAGACGACTCGATGGACCTGAGGATTATGAATTTCTGCCTATAGATGAGTAATGAGAGGATTTTATAGGGACGCTATTCGGATTCCAATGCTACGATTCGTTGGCAGTCCCGTTAGCCGTCCGGGAGAGGTATTTATTCAGCTGCTTTAGTAGGGCGATGGTGTGCCTGCTTTGGACGCTCTCGCTAACTAGTATTCGTTTCTAGATATGTAGCAATGCTTAATAATGCAATCCCCGCTACGTTGGACGGTGGCCAGAGTAAATATATGCTCACGTGTGTGTTGGGGAATAGAATCCACTATAGGACAAGTAGTAAATTAATATGAACACGAATGTCTGTTGGAAAATGCAGTCCTATAAGACAATTTATAGGGCTAATGGAGAAATTGCTAGATTGAATTTATTTATTTATTTATTTATTTAAAGCAATGCACATAATAAGCGACAAGCGTAACAAATTATATTTAATATCTACACTGCACTAAAACCCACAGCAAGTTGTGTCACGCTTATAGTGAAGATCGGTCCCATGTCGCCCAACTAAGTATGAACACTTGTTCTAGGGCAGACATATTAAACAAATACTAGTTTTAAAACAAAACATAATCAAAAGAAAAAAAAAGTAGTTTAAACAAAAAGAAAAAAAGCGAAAATGGAAAAAAAACATTGAATTAAATATATGTAAATATGATAAAAATAAAATATGTAAATATATAATTATAATAAAATAAAACATTGAAGTAAAAAGATAATTAAATACACATATAAATAAAAAGTCACAATAAAATTATAATACCATTAATAGTAAAGTTTCTAAAAAAATTAAATAGTCACAAAGAAAAATTAAAATAATAGAAATAGTCACAAAGTGCAGCCAAACAAAGCTAGATAGTTGAGAGTTCTTGGTGTATTCTGTACCTTCCTGGCCCAAGCATCCACGACACCAGTTGTTTCTTAAAAATTGGAATGCTCGGGCTAATCTTTATACCTGCAGGTAGGATGTTATATATCCTAGGACCTAGATAAGTGAAATTTCTTTGGCCAAATGATGTACTTCTTCGGGGAACTGCAACGTAGTCACTAGTGGCACGTCTTGTGTGTTTAGTTTGCTGGGATTTAATTTTTTCCTTAAGAACGATCCGACCTAAAATCATTTTCACATATAACATGCGCACTTCTAAAACATGCATTTCCTTAAATGTGAGATCTGATGCATACGTGAACGGTTTTCTTAATATTATTTTGATCAAACCTTTTTGCGCGACAAGAAGTGGTTGAAGAACCGTTTTCGCACATCCTCCCCAACCAATAATGCCGTAGTATAAAATGGACTCACATAGCGCATAATATGTCAATTTAATAGTACGTCGGTCTAATATGTTGCAGAGATCCCTAAACACGTAGCTAAGTTGTCTAATTTTTGTGGATAAATAATCAATATGCCCAGACCACCGTAGGTTGTTGTCGATTATGATTCCAAGATATTTAATAGAGTTTACCCTTTCGACGTTCAAACATCGGCAGGTCAGCTTATTGTCACAGTCATGTATAACCAGATGAAGATTTTCTGGTGCTTGTCCAGCTTTTGTAGCACTAAATGCAACAAATTTGGTCTTGCCGATATTAAGTGTGAGCAAAGCCTCATCTAACCAATCTTTTACCAATTCCATCTCGTGATTTGCCATTTGAAATACTTCATGCCAATTACTGCCTTGAAAAATAATTACTGTGTCGTCAGCATATGTGATAGTTTTATTTGTCACTAGATCGCATAGACTATTAATATAAACTAGAAACAGGATCGGTCCCAGAACACTGCCTTGTGGTACGCCATAATTTAAGTTTCTCAGATTGCTATTAACATTTTCAATGCACACATATTGTTTTCTGTCAGTAATGTAACTTCTGAACCAGGCTAATGTCTTGTTTTTCGCTCCTATATCCTGTAGTCGCTGTATTAGACCGTCATGTGGGACAGTGTCGAACGCCTTTGCTAGATCTAAAAAGACAGCTAAACATTTTTCACCTCTGTCTATACAAGATGACACAGTTTTTGTTAGCTCGGCCAAAGCATCTGATGTACCTAGGTCCTTAAGGAACCCAAATTGGTTTTTAGAGAAAAAATCGTTCGAATTTAAATATTCTATTAGCCTTTTCTTTGTTACTTTTTCAAAAATTTTGGACAGTGTGTTAAGCAAGGAGATCGGTCGGTAGTTTTGAATGTTCGAATGATCACCGCCTTTGTAAATTGGAATTACTTTTGCACATTTCAGGCACTCTGGAAATATCCCTTGTTGGTAGCTAATATTGACTAGGTGACAAATGGGCCCGATTATATAATCAATAGCACTTTTATATATAGAAACACTAATTCCGTCCATGCCCGAGGATGACGAATTTTTTAGTGAAGTTATTATTGTTTTTACTTCTTCTTCAGTCGTTTGCGTCAGTTCGAAGCTAACTCCGTTAGAATCTAACTTAGTGGAGGCTAACTTCGTTTTTTTACCGTGGTCTGAAATTCCCTTGTTGAAGTTAAGTTTATTTTTGGCAAGTTCTAATCCTACCTTAGAAAAGTGGCTATTTATGAAATTTGCCATTAGCATTGGATTATCTCTAGAAAAAGTTTCGCCTCCGGCCTTAATTTCCTTAATTGGTGCCTGCTTACCAGAATCCATGGACGTTGCCTCTTTGATTACAGCCCAAGTTTTTTTACAGTCGCCTTTAACTGCCTCTAGTTTATTTTTATAAAATCTTTCTTTAGTTGATTTAATGATTTTATTGCACATATTTCTATATTTGGCATATTTTTCCTTGAGAATTAAATTTTCTGGATTGCGTTTAGTTGCCGAGTGCAGCTTGTCCCTATTGTGCAAGCATCGTAGAAGACCGTCTGAAATCCATGGTTTAATTTTTTGCGATCTGTGAGGTATCCTAACATATTTGTAGGATGTATTCTTTTCTATAATATGTGTTAGCGTTAGTGTAAAATAATCCACAGCTTTGTTTATTTCAGTCGCATCATATAAGAGATTCCAATCTATTTCGCTAATATTTCGACATATATCAGGTAGGTTTATTATTTTCTTTTTACTTTGTAAATTGTTAGTTTTATTGTACGGAGTTTTACCGTGTAATTTTATGCATATGGGATAGTGGTCAGTTACAGCACTTTGATAAATAACCGAGGATATATCTTTATTAGTTCGACACATGAAGTGATCAATACAGGAACTCATATTAGCAATTACCCTTGTAGGTTCGTTTATTTGAGAGCGCAGTCCATGTAGTAACATTAAATCCAGATAATCATCTGCTTGCCTGTGTTTATTACCTGCGATGGAGATGTTTACATCGCCTCCTAAGATTAGATTTTGAATTCGGAAGTCCTACGATTTTCTATGCTTATTATATAACTATTATACTCAAAAAATATTATACTAAAAAAAATCATCACATTTTTGGCTGTAATTAATTTAATAGTCCATTCATGTTATTGCTTCTTCATTTATTGATTAGCTGCAACATCTCGCAACACTTTTAGCAATGTAGGAATTTTAAATGTAATTGCTTTTAAAATTGCGAACGCTAATGTCAGCGTATGTCAAAAAATTGTACAGAGCGGGCCTGTACAGTCTTTGGAAAAAGTTTTCTCTCAAGTTTTATCGGCATAATGCTTGGTATGTGTTGGATTCCTATGTATTTAAGATTCCTATTTTACTTGTGTAATACATTTTGGTGACATTTTAGTTTCTAATAAATTTAGAATAACCTGTCAATCGACCTAACCTGTAGATAATACTTCAACAGATATGTGAACAACAAGTCTGCAGACCATATACCAAGGAAAAAAATCGAATGTGTCACTCCAAGACTTTCCCGGCAAGCAGACAACTTCCCCGGGCACCAAACCCTTAACTTCAACCCTTCCCCTTAATGCCCCCCCCTATCCCCTTCCCAACCTTCACACCTCTACCCCCCCACCCCGCTCGCCCCCTCATTGCAGTTTTAAAATCCCCCTCATTGCAATTCCAAACCGCCGAAAGTCACTACAGGTTATAAAGTTGTGGCACCCCAATACTTTCCCAGTAAGTAGCCCCGAATATACCCCCTCCCCAATACGACCAATATTTCGAGGTGGAATGATTTCAATCACAACCTTTTGAACTCTTACCGTCACCAAATGATGACTGCATGCCAAATTTCAGGCTTCAGCGCTTTGGGCGCTATCGATGAGGAATACACACACATAGACACAGATAGATACACAGACATAGAAGTACTTCAATTTGGAAATTGGTTTTGGAATGGTAGGGTATTGTCACTATTCAATAGGTCCACCATTATGTACTCTATTGTGTGTCCAATAAAGTTTTTCAAACAAACATAAAGCATATTTTCTGTACAAACTAACTTTATAGTAAAAAAGGAAGAAATTCCATTAAGCCTCAGAAATCGCCTCCTTAAGTTAAGTCTGAATAGTGCCTATTTGACAGTTACTGCGTAGAAAATATATCTGAGGCAAAAAAGCAAAAGTGGAGGCGATATTATTTCGCTAGAAAGACGCCAACGCTTGTTTTCTTCCCTGCCCAAAATGTCGCGAGTTCACATTGTCATTTATATTCAGGGAGGTGCTGGGCCAACCAAACACGTGCGCGACGTGTCATGCCTTATGAGGTTGAGAGAAAGTGAAGATAGGGCTATGAAAGTTTGCGCGACTGCTATATTAACTGCTCGCGCGGACGACTTTTAAATTTCAAAAACGGGTAACGTTTGCCTTTGATATATTTTTTACAAATTACTGCATTAGAGATTAAAACCCAGAAGTTCTAAAGATTTTACATACATCCAACCCCTAGTTATAAAAAAACATCGATTCCAAGACTGTTTCTGTTGCCGGTTTAAAAACCTCCTTTGTGTACTATAGTTCAGAGCAACTGTTTAACGAATTGCATGTACTTGATATAAGGCTAGTATTCGTTAAACAGCTGCTGCTCGATAGGTTTCATTATTATAGAAATAAATCACCCCTCCCCCCTATATCCCCCCCCCCCCTCTACATTACATTACATTACATTAACACGTGTCCAATTGGCGGCTCAAATCCGCTCTTGGACGTGTCAAAATATTTGTGTTTTAAGTCTCATTACTACTTTAATCTTTACTTAACATACATATATTATTTAAAAAATATATATGGTATCTAAGAAACTTTGGAACCTACTAAAAATTATTCGTCGTAGAATCGTATCATAAAACAAGTTAGAGGCTTATTTAATAAAATAGTTAATAATTCATTGCCCCAAGGTTTTTGCACATTCATTGCCCCCAAGGTTTTTCAATGCTCTTCCTGGCGACATAAAATCAGCACAAAATAAGACCTACTTTAAAAGGCTGCTTAGAAACTGGCTTGTAAAAGAGGGAAGACAAGGAATTTTAAAAATACTGGACATTATAACCTAACCCGGACATTTGAATATTTTGAATCTTATATTGTATTATTTTATTATGAATATTTTATTTATTATTATTATTATTATTCCTTTGTTTTAACGTATATTAAGAGATAATTTGTTTTAGTTTTAACACTATTTTATCTTA
>CALYMY010000526.1:0-20088 GCA_944548615.1 Micropterix aruncella | reverse complement strand
ATTTTAATACCTACTATAAACGCGAAATTTTACTCAAAAGTTTGTAAGAATGTATTTTTGTAAGGTATTGTATTTTTTGGAACAGTAGAAAAAGTACTTACTAAGAATTATGCCGCGAAAGAGTAAGTCTAATCTTTCCCAAAGCTCTAATAAAGCTCGAGATATGAAAGTAGCTAAACTTAACGAGACGTTTCAACAAGCCAAACTGCGAAGGCTTGAACAGGCGGAGCGTGGGGCAGCTCACAGAACTGTTGAGATACTAGATCAGTCCCAAGATCGGCGTCGACAGCATGCTGAGTATCTGGCATCTCAACGAGCTAATGAGACTCCAGAGCAGTACCAAGCTCGGCGCCAACAGAACGTTGAGTATGTGGCATCTCAAAGGGCTGCTGAGACACCAGATCAGTCCCGAGATCGGCGTCGACAGAATGCTGAGTATCTGGCATCTCAACGGGCTGCTGAGACACCCGAACAGACCCAAGCTCAGCGTCTTCAGCAGGCAACTTACATGGCGTCCCAAAGAGCAACAGAAACAGTTGAAGCAGCGGCATCTCGCAGACGCGCTGTTGCTGAAAGGGCACAACAGCGACGTCTAATATTCACAAGAAACACGTGGGGGGTATTCGATAAAGCTGCATTTGAGTACGACGAGACTCTTGATTACGAAAGCCACAACCTTATGAAAATAGAAGCGATGAATAAAGAATGCAGATTTTGCGGTGCTCTAAAATGGAAAGAGGAAGCTGCAGGCATGTGTTGTTTGGGAGGCAAAGTCCTTTAATAGACGAGACAGTTGAACCCCTTAAAGAACTTTTCTCTCATGAAACAGATGAGTCTCGCCGTTTTCTAAAAAACATAAGGAAATACAATACATGCTTCCATATGACATCTTTTGGGGCGGATAACATTGTTTCGATGCCAGGATTTTGCCCGACTTTTACAATTCAAGGGCAAATATACCACACAATTGGCTCTTTGCTTCCTGCTATCAATACGCAACCAAAATTTTTGCAAGTTTATTTCATGGGCGATAAGGAAGCACAAGTTAATAGGCGTTCTGATTACGTCCAAGGTGTGGAAAGAAACACGGTTCAAAAAATACAAGAAGTTCTACATGATCACAATATTTTAGTGCATGAATTCAAAATGGCTAAAGATAGAGTGACTACCGATAGTTACAAGGTTGTGATACACCCAGATCGGTTACCACGTGGTGAACACGAACGACGATTCAATGCCTCGACCACAAATGAAATAGCTGCCGTGGTAGTTGGTAGTGAACAAACTGCGTCTCGAGACATCGTTATTCAGGCGCACGATGGCCGGCTCTCTAGAGTTCCAGACACTCATAGATTTTATGATGCTCTCGAGTATCCGATAATTTTTTGGAAAGGTTAAGAGGGGTACAGTTTTGATATTCCTCAGACAAACCCAGTTACAAAACAACCCACACCAAACAAACTTGTGTACTGCAAAGACTTTTATGCTTATCATATGATGGTACGACGCAACAATTTTAATTTATTGCTTCGGTGTCGACTTCTCCTACATCAATTTTTGGTGGACATGTGCGTCAAAGTGGAGAGTGAGCGATTAAGGTTTATTGCCTTGAACCAAACGAAACTGCGATCAGAAAATTATATACATTTACAAGACGCGATAAGGAATGATGCGGATTTAGATCCAAATAACTTGGGTCAAATGGTAATTCTCCCGTCATCATTTGTAAATAGCCCGAGATATCTTCACGAATACACCCAGGATGCGTTCATATACGTGCGTAACTACGGGAGGCCTGATATGTTCATTACAATGACATGTAATCCCGCCTGGCCAGAAATTACTAAAGAGCTCATTCCAGGTCAAAATTCAACGGACAGACATGACTTAACAGCCAGAGTATTTAAAATAAAAGTTCAAAAATTAGTTGCTCTACTTGCAAAAGGTAAAATATTTGGTGATATGAAGTGCTTCATGTACTCGATCGAGTGGCAGAAAAGAGGCTTGCCTCACGTGCACTTACTGCTGTGGTTGATGAATAAATTACGCCCTAATCAAATTGATGAAGTCATAAATGCAGAGATACCCAACGCCGAAACTGATCGAAAGCTCTATAATACTGTGACCAAACATATGATTCACGGTCCCTGTGGTGCACTAAATCCGTCATCACCATGCATGAAGGAAGGCAAATGTACCATAAAGTATCCAAGGGCGCTTTTAAAAGATACTCAAACCAACGACAAGGGCTATCCTCTGTACAGGCGTAGAGCACCAGAAGATGGCGGCCGTACGATAACTCAAAAAATCAGAGGTGGAACACAGGAAGTATTGGTTGACAATAGCTGGATAGTATTCTCCTCTTCTCATCAAGATTTTTAATTGCCATATAAATGTAGAGTTCTGCAATACGGTACAGGATATAAAATATATTTGTAAATATATTAACAAAGGTAGTGATCAGGCTATTTTTAACAAACGACAGCAAGGGAATGTTCACATTGACTCGAGAAATGAGGTGCAAACATTTCGAACCGGTCGATATGTTAGTAGTAACGAAGCAGCGTGGCGGATTTTGGGTCTGCCTCTGCATGAGAGACATCCAACAGTCACTCATCTTGCGGTACATCTGTTCAATGGCCAGCGGATTTATTTCACTAAAAACAATTTTAGAGAGAGAATGGCCGCACCACCTAAGACGACACTAACTGCATTCTTTCTGCTTTGCCAAAATGACGCATTTGCAAAAACATTACTTTATGTTGACGTACCCCGCTACTATACTTGGAACGTGTCGTTGAAAGAATGGAAACGTCGTTTACAAGGAACATCTGTCGACGGCTGGCCAGGTGTGAAAGCAGGAGATGCTCTTGGGCGCATTTACACAGTGCACGTTAGTAACTTCGAATGTTACTGTTTGCGAATGCTGCTAAATGTAATACAGGGCCCCACTAACTTCTCGGATCTAGAAACAGTTGACGGCCAAGAACTTGAAACTTTTCGACAAGCGTGTGAGAAGTTGGGGTTGTTGGAAGATGACAACCACTGGGATGCCACAATGGAAGAGGCCGTGCTGTGTCGCTCTCCTTCGCAAATAAGGGAGCTATTTGCAATATTGATATGCACTTGCGGTTTATCAAATCCTCTTCAACTATGGGATAAGTATAAAACTTCATTATCAGAAGATATCTTGCACAGATTTGAAAGGATGGATCAAGTCAACAATAATCTTTGTTTGAATGAAGCACTGAGACTTATAGAGGACAAAATAATATCAATTTCCGGAAAAAAATTGTCCGACTTCGGTATGCCCATACCACAGTGTCGAGGAGAGCTGACGACCGATGTCATCAAAGAGCTAAGCTACGATACCGCTTTATTAGATGCTCAGGTAAGCGAAATTGAGCCACGCCTGCTACCCGAGCAAAAAGACATTTATAACAAAATATTACAACAATGTACCGCCATGTACGCCATCGAGGCGCTTGATCTCTGTCTACAAGACATTCAACGCAATAAAAAGTTGATGGGTGGTGTGGTAGTGTTATTGGCAGGGGATTTCAGACAGACTTTACCTGTTATCGAGAGAGGTACTGAAAGCATCATATCTGTGGACTAAAGTTGATAAGCTTTATCTTACCACTAACATGCGAGTCCAGTTATTCAGCGATGTCGAGTCAGGAGCATTTGCTCAAAAACTCATAGAAATTGGTGAAGGCCACCTACACACAGACCAAGAAGGTATGGTTCTTTTCACACACCACTTTTGCCATGTCGTGGAGTCGGAAGACGAACTCATTAATCAAGTTTTCCCAAATCTGCAACAATATATTCTTGACGAAAATTGGTTGTGTGAAAGAACCATACTGGCACCAACAAATGAGACTGTTGCGAAAATAAATAAAAAAAATCTTGGACGAAATAACCAGCGAAACATCAGTGTATAGCTCCATCGACACAGTTATATCATCCGATGACACTACGTCTTACCCCGTGGAGTTCCTAAACTCTTTGGAGTTATCTGGGGTGCCATCACATAAGTTGGAATTAAAAGTAGATGTACCCGTTTTGTTCATTCGTAACTTGGACGCGCCAAGATTATGCAACGGTACTCGGTTGCGAGTCACCGAACTAGGAAGGCATATTTTGAAGGCCACAATCTTAACTGGAGAAGCCAAGGGAAACAATGTTCTTATACCACGTATCCCAATTATACCCAATAACTTACCATTTAATTTTAAACGCCTGCAGTTCCCATTAAAAGTTGCATTTTCAATGACTATCAACAAATCGCAAGGTCAAACCTTAAAGGTAGCAGGTATACATTTGGGCACGCCGTGTTTTTCCCACGGCCAGCTATATCTGGCTTGCTCACGCGTTTCTAAATCGCAAAATCTGCATGTTTATGCTAACCTAAATAAATCGTTTAACATAGTTTATAGGAGTATATTGCAGTAGCTACCTATAACTTTTGCATTATCATCAATCATCATACACATCCGTACCTATGTATCCTTACAAACTATAGGGTTTAATACCTATTAGTGAGATCATCATAAAAAATACTTAGTTCCAATTTACATACATTTCACAATATAGTTATTCGAAGATACATATATATAGTTGTTCGAACAGTATAGTTGTTCGAACACATATATATAACTAGAGAACGGATGGACCGATTTTCATGATTTTTAATTTGTTGGATTTGTCTCCGCCCCGAATAGCAAAATAATATAAAAACATTGAAAAATTAACCAAAATATAAAATACTTTAAAGCATCATTATCACAATTTTCATCACCACGCGGGTGAAACCGCGTTTGTTATAACTCGAGAACGGATAGACCGATTTTCATGGTTTTTGTATTTGTCTCCGTCCCGAATAGCATAATAATTACTAAAACATTGGAAAATTACCGAAAAAATAAAATAAAAGAAAAACATTTACCATACATATTATTTCCAAAAAAAAAATTTTTCCGAAAAAATAAAATAAAAGAAAAAACATTTTCCCAAACATTTTATATTTTAGGGGGAAAAAAAATCCAATACATATTTGTTTTATATATATCTATATAATATATAAAACAAAGTCGGGTTTGTTCGAACACTTATAACTCGAGAACGGTTGGACCGATTTTTATGGTTTTTGATTTGTTGTATTTGTCTCCGTCCCGAATAGCAGAATAACTTAAAACGAAAAATTGGAAAGTTGGTGAAAAATTAAAATAAAAGAAAAACATTTTCTCATACAAAATGTAAATCCGTGTTTTCCCATGGTAAGTTATACGTGGCATGTTCACGTGTCGGCAAATCATCCGCTTTATTTGTTCTTGCGCCTGATAAAAAAAACAAAAAATGTCGTATATCACAAGGTGCTTCAATGAAGAGAATTAAACCGAGTGCATTCCATGCTGCACAATAGTTTAATTCAATCATGTCTTGCTGACACGCGATTGGTATATTTAATTTTTGTACTTTTATATTTCTTTATGTGTTATTATCTTAATAAAGTAGTGAACTTAATATTTATTTTGTATTAATTGGATTACTTTAATAAAATCATAAATTGAGTTCAGCTAATCTGTAACACGACATTCATTGACTGTTAGGCGGTACGAAGTTCGCCGGGTCAGCTAGTTCATTATAAATGTGAATTTTTTTGAATAAACTAGTGTCCGAGACAAAAAGGTGGTAATGACCCGAGTTCATTGCTCTCGGGTGTATTTGCGTCTTCCAGATGCGTTAAAAGCTGAGGTTTTAGGGATGGTAATTTGGTCGGTTTATTGTAAATAAAAACATATAAATAAACTAGTTCGTAATATGATAATTGGTAATTATAGACAAAATACCAATTGGTAATATAATTCCTAGAAAACTTGCCGCTGTTTTTTTTTAAAAAGTCATTTACCTACACAGAAAATACTTTGCATTCAATTTTTTTTAAAAACGGGTGTGTTACCCCAAGACTTTCCCGGCAAGCAGACAACCCCCGCTCGCGTGTTAAACCCCTAAACACCCCCTCCCTCACCCCCCCCCCCCCCCCCCCCCTCCCTCCACCCCCCCCCCCCCCCCTCCTTTACACCCCTCCATCCTCTCCCCTAAACCCCCTCCCCCCCCCTCCTTTACACCCCTCCATCCTCTCCCCTAAACCCCCTCCCCCACTCTTCTCCCCTCCCCATCAACCCAAACCTTCCCCCGAACCCTCTCTCTCTCTCCACCTCTACCCTTACCCTTCCCATTCCTTCCCCTCACACCTTTTTTCCTCTACCCCCTTCACCCCCTCCTCTCCCTCACACAAACACCCCCTACCCCCGCCCGGCTACTTTCACCCTCCCCCCTCTAACCCTCTCGTCTACCCCCCTCAACAAATCCCCCTCAACCCCACTCCTTTTCAACCCCCCCTCCTCTTCAAACCCCCACCTCCTCCTCTCTCTCTCTTGCCAACTTGATATAAGGATAAGGATATAACGATATAAGATTAATAGGATATTTTCGATATAAGGACGATATAACGATATAAGGTATAACGATATAAGGATATTTAATAAGGTATAACGATATAACGATAAGGTATAACGATATAAGGATAATACGATATAACTATATAAGGATATTTTTGATATAAGAATATTATGCGACTATTTTCGATATAAGGACTATTACTGATCATGTAATTCTTCCTCGGCTTATTCCTTTTCTTTCAGAATTTTAGAATGCGCATTTTATTTTAGAATGTGCAAAATAAATTTATAATAAAAATGGCAAAATCCCTTCAGGCCCCAGAAAGGGTATCTTTAAAAAGCGGGTTTAGATAAGGTGACACCAACTCCCAATCAAAAAAAATATCTCTTAAGCAATAATTATACCATGAGCAAGAACATAATACACCATTATTAATGCTGATTAGTTTGCATATTTTGACAGCCATATTATAAACGTCACTCTTACCAGTCAGCGTATAACACAAGGTTCGGCGTATTTGTACGTATTTGATCATAGCTACGTTGTCTGTAATCAAATACAGGGATCCATCGGACTGTACATACTTGAATGTATGTATAAATGCGAATCTTGCTCGTGACATTGCAGGGCTTTGATTTTCGGTAGATATCGACGTTATTAAAGACTTCAGCTTGCTCCGGATATATGCTCAGATTAGGCCTCGAGTCAGTGAATTACGAGCACTTCTCGCTTTTGATTCGTTGACTCAAGATCAACATTCGCTCGCTACTCGTTTGAATATTTACTTCGAAGTGATCACCGAGGCATAACGCCTTTTTAAAGGCCGTTTTCATATTTTTTCAGTAGTTATTGACATGACTGATCACAGAGCATTTTAAGTCGGTAGTTGTAGAGCTACAATTCACCTTATTGTGGAATACTTGTTCCAGAAATAAGGAATACTTCAATTTATTAACATTATTTGGCCCTTCTAATAATTATCAACCTATGCGGTCATGTGCACGTACAGATGACTACGCATTTTCTCTCATCGAACGTGTGCTTGGCACTGGGCGTCCTACGCTGCGATGCACCGACGCCATTTGCGATTTCCCTTGATCTAGATAGACCATCCGTTCTTATTATAACTCATCTGAGCAACAACCTGTTCTCGAGCCTCACCGAACTTTTCAGATCATCTTATTCTGCCCGATATCTGTCATAATCGACGAGGCCTCCTACAACTAGCAGACCTCTTTCCTTTATTCACAGCCCCAATTTTACCCGCATATATTTATTTATTTATTAACATTAACTTCTATAAAGCAGTGATTTTGACCAACCTTAATCTCATGCTTAGGTATTTGAATTTGTCACTAAACTGAGACAGGGGTCTAATAGTAAAAGTAATTATTTAAACGTTGTAGTAAAATGGTCATAGTAATATATCCAAATTGTATAAAATCGAAGACTATCGCGGTTGTTTGACATTATAAATAGGATAGAAAACGAATTTACCGCGTGAAATTTGTAGCACCCGACGTTTCGGTGACGTTGCAGCCGCCGTTGTCCAAGGTAGACTGAAGAGCTGTCAATCCATTGTTTTGCGGGTAGGCCGCGTACCGCTTCCGCCACTGCGTAGGTTATAACGGTGGTGGGGGGCCGGGCTCGGAGCACGGGAATTTTGAAAATCCGTCGTGCACACAACACTCATTGTATCCTGTTTTACGTCTTTGCGTTCGGCGTTCGGCGGCGGGAACATTTTAAGAAGAGGGTTCCACGTAGAAGAGAGTTTGTAACCGTCGTCTCTGTTAAAGTTCGGGGTTCTTCTTATTTCAATGGCTTCTGAAAGTAGAATTGTGAAATTGAGGAAAGTAGAACGCGTCCTACCCGCAAAACAACGGATTGACAGCTCTTCAGTCTACCCTGGACAACGGCGGCAGCAACGTCACCGAAACGTCGGGTGCTACAAATTTCACGCGGTAAATTCGTTTTCTCTCCTATTTATAATATCCAAATTGCCTTAAAATGTTGTCCTAAAATAATTTCAATAACTAAATCAGCATTTAAATTGAACCTAAAATGCTAGGTTAGGATCTGCATATACTCATATAGTGAATCTACTAGCCAAGGATGGAAAATCTATAAATACATGCTTTCTTAGTCTTTGGCGGTTGCAAAGATTTTTACCAGTGGAGGTTAAGAAGACCATCGCTCAAACACTGTTATTGTCTATACTAGACTATACTGATGTTTGCTATCTTGACGTCACTGAAGCCATCCTTGACAAATTAGAGCTGTTGCAAAATGTATGCATTAAGTGTATCTTCAAAGCGAAAAAAAATTATCACGTCTCTGAGTATAGAAGCAGAATTCATTGGCAAGTTTTTTTTCAAGTTCAAGTTCAAGTTCTTTATTGTGGGAATTATTAAATAACATACAATGTTTAATTAACAAACTGCCCAGAGAGCATACAATATTTAGTTTCAGAAGAAACTTCATAAAGAAGAAGCTATATAAGGCGCAATCAGTAAAACTAAAACTATCAACAATTAAAATATTCAATATCAGAAATGATCAAACACAAGCAATAATCATCAATAATCACATAATCAATCAAATTAATTTTTATACTGTTTTGTCTAAGAAGAATCTAAATACATTGTAATTACATTTAAATATAAGATACCATATAACTAAAACAATCAATAAAATTATTAATTCAAGTTTAAACAATCAACAAATGAAATAATCAGTATTTTGTAAAAAAAGTCATTTTGTAAAATTTATAAATTCCTCAATAGAGTAAAACGTATTGGTTGTAAAAAAATCCTTTAAAAGTTTTTGGAACGTTCTGAGATTGCTATTGTCTTTTATGCTAACTGGTAGGCGGTTAAAATAATAAGGCCCTGAGAATTCGGTACTTTGCCTAGCAGCGTTTAAAACCACGCATGGTAGAATGAAATTATTCTTGTTTCTGGTGTTTTTATTATGTGTATCTTTAAATTTTACGTAACTTTCCTTTTCGGTGTAAAAATCTAATAATAGCCTATATAAGTAAAGTGATGTGAGAGTCATGATTTTCAATCTTTTAAAAATAGGTCTACATGTTTCTATATGTTTAGCTCTGGCAATAATCCGTTTCTATATGTTTAGCTCTGGCAATTGGCTTCGAATACGTGAACGGAGAAACATGCATATTCTTTCCCTTCTTTATAACTTCCTCAACAATCCTACCGCTCCGTCATACCTAACCGAAAAATGAATCACTTAGGAAGTCAAGATTCCCACTCATAATTCTTCTTTTTTTACTTATTCCTTCACCATTCATGCAGCTAGACTGTAGAACCAGGACCCGTCAAATATCAGAAACGCACCAACGGTTTTCACTTTTCAAGTGTCTCTGGAAAAGGGTTTCATGTCCCTGAATTCCTAGTTATCCTACGTCTCATCCCATCCTCTCCTATTCTTCGCTCCTTGCGAATATTCAAATCCTAATTATATTTAAAAAATGGCATTTTTGTTACTTGATTAATTTTTGTTATATAATAAGTTTATTACCCTTCAGCAGATCTTCGGCCATTCATAAAAGGGTCGACACAAGGTCAGATTATCTGCGCAGTTTATCGCGTGTAAAGTCGTATCTGAACAATACGCTGAACAAACTGCGCAGTTCTTCAGATTTTTACGCAGACTTTTGGCCTATGCGTTTAGGTTGACTTTACACCGATAAGCTGCGAAGTTTTCTTAGTTAATCGCACAGCTCGCGTAGTCTTTCTAGGCGTCTCCTCGTTACAATCCTTGCTCCAGCGTTCGCGTGGCCTTTTCTTCCGCTGATTTTGCAACCATAAAAATATTGCTGCTCTTTTTTTTCGGTCACCCATCGTCGAAAATATACACCTACTTTAGCCCGTGACTATACCTCACGAAAAAACTGAGCAAACTGAGAACAAAACTAAGCGAAAAACTGCAGGTATCCCACACACGTTCAGTTCTGATAATCGCACAGTTTTTTAAACAGATAAAATGCGCAGATAATCTGACCTTGTGTGGACTCTTTAAGCCTAATTTCGTGCGTGCATGGCCGTAAAACCAATAGTAATGTTGCCTGATAATCATTAAAACCTAATAACCAGAAATTACATCTGTCCATCCATCACATGATTGACCAGATTATTCGGTTTTAATTAACATTTTAATGATTTTACGGCGATGTACGCTTATAAATGGCCGAAAATTGTTTTAACTCTATTTATTTGTCTAAATTATTCAATAATTAATTTTTTAAAAGGGAACTCAAAAATGTTGTCTGGTAATTCAAAATTCTAAACTTTACTTCTTGCCGACATTGCGCTCGATCAAACAATGATGTGTTACGATACATCTATAGACGTGACAAGAAGACATACCGACACAATGAACCAACCATCTATCTCACACACGACACTTTCACTCAACCTCTCAAATACAGGCAGACGCAAAATATTGTTCATACATCATATTTTCGTTTATCCCGTAACAAGAAAACGCCTTTGCGGAAGATTTGACTGCCACACTCAAATAGGCAGGGAGTCCGTTGCAGTCGACCTCGCGTCATTGGCACACAAATGTCTAGTCTCGTGCATTTCGTAAGGTGTTAGGCACTGATATATCGGGCTATCGTGGGTTCGTTATTATTAAGTAAAATGTAACAGGTCGGAAAAAATACCAAATAGCAGCGCGATCTAGTGAAGAAATCGTATATCATGTCATATCAAAAACATCAAGGAGATGCTGATAGGTCACCCTTTCTATGACCTGGTCGAATTTGAGGGCCATGACTTTTTAAGTATTGCGCTCATTTAAATGACCTAAAAAAGTAAAGCCTTATTGTCTGGTTATTTTATTTGGTCTTATATTTGCACTTTTAGTATTTAAATGCAAGGCTTAGCTTTAATTTGATTATTTAACATTTTACTGACGATTTGAACATTACGATGAAAATTTTTACTGCTATTCCTTTCGAATTATTGACTATTTCAAATATTAGGCTTCTATTTTGATTATATATATATATATATATATATATATATATATATATATATATATATATATATATATATATATATATATATATATATATATATATATATATATATATATATATATATATATATATATATATATATATATATATATATATATATATATATATATATATATATATATATATATATATATATATATATATATATATATATATAAAATAAAATTAGTAAAAGCTACTTAAAAAGTAGCGAAGGAAATCCCAGGTTGTATTGGGAAATGCTTATGTTTGAATGAGATATACTTACGGATGTGCACGACTTTCGACAGGTGCAATGTAAGTTTAAAGGTCCTTTTGCAGTCGACTAACGATCACTATTCATCCATATATCTCATAAATAGGGCTTATCCTTATGCAACACAAAATGCCTTCAAATGAGACGAATTAAGCGAAAAAATTAAAAATTAAACTATTGATCATTTCGGCAAGGCCGTTTTATAAATGAAAGTGACATTACGAAATAATTCAAATTTCGAAAGCATTCGAAATTTGAATTATTTCGTAATGTCACTTTCATTTATAAAACGGCCTTGCCGAAATGATCAATAGTTTAATTTTTAATTTTTTCGCTTAATTCGTCTCATTTGAAGGCATTTTGTGTTGCATAAGGATAAGCCCTATTTATGAGATATATGGATGAATAGTGATCGTTAGTCGACTGCAAAAGGACCTTTAAACTTACATTGCACCTGTCGAAAGTCGTGCACATCCGTAAGTATATCTCATTCAAACATAAGCATTTCCCAATACAACCTGGGATTTCCTTCGCTACTTTTTAAGTAGCTTTTACTAATTTTATTTTAAATAAAAACATGATCCTATAAACGGATTTCTTTACAAACCTTATGAAATATAACAATATATATATATATATATATATATATATATATATATATATATATATATATATATATATATATATATATATATATATATATATATATATATATATATATATATATATATATATATATATATATATATATATATAGAAATATTTGATAGTTTTGTGTATATATTCTTTTTAGAATTGACCAATAAGATGATTATAAAGTAAATAATTATAAAAGCCACTTACATCGTGACGAAGGATTCCCTTGATCGGATTCGGGAATGCTTTAGGTGTTAACGAGAATGATGAATGCCTCTCACTTGCGGAAAGAGGAGTAGGTTTAAGTTGGGCCCATTTTTCAACTAGTAAACGCTCACCCTTCATCCAATTATCTCAAAAATTAAGCTACAATCCTTCTTCATACGTAAACTCACTCAATTTCCTATTATTTCAGGGGAAATAACAAGACAAGACGAGCTACTTGACAGATGGAAGAATTTAAAATTTCGAATTTCGTTTTTTTATTTTCTAAAGGTGCGATATAAAGAAGCTGCGATCAATATTCAGCTGAAAACTTAAAACTAAAAGCGTGACATGCCCTCATATCAATGAAAGGAAGTAGTCAGCTCTTTCCTATTAGTTGGAAAGATTACCTTTAACCTAAATGGATTATTTACAATGAACGAAACATAAAATATGTAAAAATTCAATATTTTGAAATATTTGATAGTTTTGTGTATATATTCTTTTTAGAATTGATCAATAAGATGATTATAAAGTAAATAATTATAAAAGCCACTTACATCGTGACGAAGGATTCCCTTGATCGGATTCGGGAATGCTTTAGGTGTTAACGAGAATGATGAATGCCTCTCACTTGCGGAAAGAGGAGTAGGTTTAAGTTGGGCCCATTTTTCAACTAGTAAACGCTCACCCTTCATCCAATTATCTCAAAAATTAAGCTACAATCCTTCTTTATACGTAAACTCACTCAATTTCCTATTATTTCAGGGGAAATAACAAGACAAGACGAGCTACTTGACAGATGGAAGAATTTAAAATTTCGAATTTCGTTTTTTTATTTTCTAAAGGTGCGATATAAAGAAGCTGCGATCAATATTCAGCTGAAAACTTAAAACTAAAAGCGTGACATGCCCTCATATCAATGAAAGGAAGTAGTCAGCTCTTTCCTATTAGTTGAAAAATGGGCCCAACTTAAACCTACTCCTCTTTCCGCAAGTGAGAGGCATTCATCATTCTCGTTAACACCTAAAGCATTCCCGAATCCGATCAAGGGAATCCTTCGTCACGATGTAAGTGGCTTTTATAATTATTTACTTTATAATCATCTTATTGATCAATTCTAAAAAGAATATATACACAAAACTATCAAATATTTCAAAATATTGAATTTTTACATAATTTATGTTTCGTTCATTGTAAATAATCCATTTAGGTTAAAGGTAATCTTTCCAACTAATAGGAAAGAGCTGACTACTTCCTTTCATTGATATGAGGGCATGTCACGCTTTTAGTTTTAAGTTTTCAGCTGAATATTGATCGCAGCTTCTTTATATCGCACCTTTAGAAAATAAAAAAACGAAATTCGAAATTTTAAATTCTTCCATCTGTCAAGTAGCTCGTCTTGCACGGGCGTAGCGAGGGGGGGGGGGGTTTTGGGGGTTCAAACCCCCCCCGAAATGTTCAAAATATGATATTAATATATATTAAATATTAACACTTGTAACAATGTCAATATCCGATGACAGGTAAACACCGTCTTCATCGATATTTTATACCCCTTTGCCGTCAGGTATAAACTGACTTGAGTCCGATGGTTGGGTCGAGTTCGCCGCGCATAAAAAATATGAAAGAGAGAGCAATACCAAACAAGAGCTCGTCGATATTTCGCGCGAGCGTGCTTCATTTTCCCGCGCGCTTGGTCCATCGGTAACCTTCGTATGTGTTCGTGCCGTACCCCCGGTACCCCGCACCGCACTGCTTGCCGTGCTCAGTCGGCTCGGTTATCGGTAGTCGCCACCGATTACCGAGTGAGTTCGGTCCGTGTAGACTGTTCTGTAGTGCAGTGAAGGAAGGTAAAGAAGAACGGAAAATGGAGGGAAAAAAAAGAAAAGGCGATAAGATTAAGGGTATGGACTACTGGAAAAAGTGGTGTGGTCAAGCAGTTTCTAGTAAAGAAGTGTATTTGGCTGCCAAACCTACAACTAGCGTGGATTCCGGCAATGAGACTGTGATGACGAACGAGCCTTCTACCTCAGTTACAGTATCGAACGTCGACATTGAGTGGGTGGCGCCGGCACCCTGTTTCCTGCCTACGACCACAAAGCCTAAATTTAGTCTAGAACCGACCAGCTTGCCTGTTACGTCATCTTTTCATCCTGTAGCTAAATTGGACGTTGGTTTTTATTCGAATCAAGACGAATTCGTGGATGAATATTTAAAAGGCCAAATTTTAAAAGTGCCTTGGACCCCATCCAAAGATTATAAGTTTCCCATATCCACAAAACGAAATTTACGCTTTCAACTTACATGGATGGAGAAATTCCCCTGGCTGTCATATTCTGAATATAAAAGTGGAGCATACTGCAGAATTTGCGTCGTAATGGGACGTTCGCTTGAAGAAGGTAAAGGCGGCCATCAGCGGATCGGCCAGCTTGTAACCGAGCCTTTCCGCAGGTGGAAAAATGCACTAGAAATATTTGAAACTCATGCAAAATCAGGATATCATAAGCGAAATTCGGAACTGGCAGATAACTTCCTTAAAGTAATTTCTTCGCAGGCTTTTTCAGTCACTGAGCAGTTGTCTTCTGAGAGAAAGAGACAGCAACGGGAAAACCGAATGAAACTAATCCCTATCGTAAAAGGAATAATTTTTTGCGGCAAGCAAGGCATCCCTTTAAGAGGTAAAACTGATTCGGGGCGGATCCACATTACACCAGACCCTGAACAACCACTACAGAATGATGGTAATTTTCGGGCATTATTGCGGTACGGGGCTGAGTCTGGAAATAAAAATCTTTCTGAGCATTTGGTCACTTCTCAGAAGAATGCTCTTTACACAAGCCCTCAGATCCAAAACGAAATAATAGACATTTGTGGGGAAATAATTCAACGTAAGATAATCGACGAAGTAAAAAATGCCCAATTTTTTGCTATTCTCGCTGACGAAACGACTGACATCGCGCGTGTGGAGCAAGTCTCGCTGTGCTTGCGATATGTAGATTTGAAAGATGTTAAACATCATAGAGTTAAGGAGATGTTCCTCGAGTACATTCCCACTGTTGACGTCACAGGATCCGGCCTCGCAAATCTTATTATTACGGCTCTGAAAAAGCATGGTCTTGAATGTTCTCATGTGGTTGGTCAAGGTTACGACGGGGCTGCAGCTATGAGTGGGTATTTGCACGGTGCCCAGGCATATGTTCGTCAAGAATGTGCTCTTGCTCTTTATGTACACTGTAGTGCACACTCTCTTAACCTTGCTATTGCTGACTCATGTTCACGAGCAGATGTCCGAAATTGCGTTGGGATCGTGCAGTCTGTTGGTTCCTACTTTAGACATTCTGCTCAACGCACTGCCGTTTTGAAAGATAAAATTCGAGAGCTGTTACCCGTCGATCACCAAAAAAGCCTGCTTGCAATGTGTGAAACACGGTGGGTCCACAAGCATGAAGCCATCATGAGATTCAAGGAAATCTATTCAGCGATTGTGAGTGCTATCGAAGAACTCCAATCTAGCCATAATAAGGAAACATCGCAACAAGCCGTCCAAATGCTTAACACACTTCGATCTTCGAATTTTGTGATGACCTTAGAGATTCTTCAAAAAGTCATGAGCTATACATTGTCACTATCAAAACAACTGCAAGCAACTAACACCGACCTCATCACAGCATTCCGCCACGTGGATGATGTTATTAATGCTTTGCAACTTCTGAGAGATAAAGCTGATGACGAGTATACCCATCTCTATGAAGAAGCAAAGGTTTTGCTTGAAGAAAATGGTGGTATACTGCAGATGCCACGCATCGTCGGAAGGCAGTTGAACCGCTCTAACATTCCTGCATCGGATATATGCACATATTACAAAATAAATGTATTCATTCCATTCCTTGAACATACAGTTCAACAATTGATTGAAAGGTTTACAAAGCACCGTAAAGTAGTATCGGCACTATCTTGTGTGTTACCTTCAAATTTTGCGGCCAATTCTGAAATTGAAGAGGCAATTTGTATGTACTCGTCAGTGCTTCCAGAAAGAAATACATCTGTGGTCAAAGCAGAACTTGATGTGTGGAAAACAGTGATGAAAAGCACTTCCACTACTCCAAAATCTGCTTTGGAATGCCTAGATAAGTGCGATCAAAAACTATATCCAAACATTTACACATTGCTACAAATTTTGGCTACCATCCCTGTTTCTACTGCTACCCCAGAAAGGACTTTCTCAAGCCTACGGAGACTTAAAAACTACTTGCGCAACACAACGAGTGAAAACAGACTGAACGGTTTGGCTCTCATGAATATCCACTATGGGGCCGAAATTAATGCGGATGAAGTAGTGGATATATTTAAACAGAAAAACAGAAGATTAGTTCTCTAATGCGTTTGCATTAGAGAATCAAATCAATGTTCTGTTTTTTTCCACATAAATTTTTTTTTTCACATAATGTTATGTCCATCAATGTATATCACATAATGATATTATGCATATGACGTATCCATAATGAATATTAATTTTCATAAACTTTTTTGTTGTTTTTTTTTTCTTAAACCCCCCCCTAAACTAAAACCTGGCTACGCCCATGTCGTCTTGTCTTGTTATTTCCCCTGAAATAATAGGAAATTGAGTGAGTTTACGTATAAAGAAGGATTGTAGCTTAATTTTTGAGATAATTGGATGAAGGGTGAGCGTTTACTAGTTGAAAAATGGGCCCAACTTAAGCCTACTCCTCTTTCCGCAAGTGAGAGGCATTCATCATTCTCGTTAACACCTAAAGCATTCCCGAATCCGATCAAGGGAATCCTTCGTCACGATGTAAGTGGCTTTTATAATTATTTACTTTATAATCATCTTATTGATCAATTCTAAAAAGAATATATACACAAAACTATCAAATATTTCAAAATATTGAATTTTTACATATTTTATGTTTCGTTCATTGTAAATAATCCATTTAGGTTAAAGGTAATCTTTCCAACTAATAGGAAAGAGCTGACTACTTCCTTTCATTGATATGAGGGCATGTCACGCTTTTAGTTTTAAGTTTTCAGCTGAATATTGATCGCAGCTTCTTTATATCGCACCTTTAGAAAATAAAAAAACGAAATTCGAAATTTTAAATTCTTCCATCTGTCAAGTAGCTCGTCTTGTCTTGTTATTTCCCCTGAAATAATAGGAAATTGAGTGAGTTTACGTATAAAGAAGGATTGTAGCTTAATTTTTGAGATAATTGGATGAAGGGTGAGCGTTTACTAGTTGAAAAATGGGCCCAACTTAAACCTACTCCTCTTTCCGCAAGTGAGAGGCATTCATCATTCTCGTTAACACCTAAAGCATTCCCGAATCCGATCAAGGGAATCCTTCGTCACGATGTAAGTGGCTTTTATAATTATTTACTTTATAATCATCTTATTGATCAATTCTAAAAAGAATATATACACAAAACTATCAAATATTTCAAAATATTGAATTTTTACATATTTTATGTTTCGTTCATTGTAAATAATCCATTTAGGTTAAAGGTAATCTTTCCAACTAATAGGAAAGAGCTGACTACTTCCTTTCATTGATATGAGGGCATGTCACGCTTTTAGTTTTAAGTTTTCAGCTGAATATTGATCGCAGCTTCTTTATATCGCACCTTTAGAAAAAAAAAAACGAAATTCGAAATTTTAAATTCTTCCATCTGTCAAGTAGCTCGTCTTGTCTTGTTATTTCCCCTGAAATAATAGGAAATTGAGTGAGTTTACGTATAAAGAAGGATTGTAGCTTAATTTTTGAGATAATTGGATGAAGGGTGAGCGTTTACTAGTTGAAAAATGGGCCCAACTTAAACCTACTCCTCTTTCCGCAAGTGAGAGGCATTCATCATTCTCGTTAACACCTAAAGCATTCCCGAATCCGATCAAGGGAATCCTTCGTCACGATGTAAGTGGCTTTTATAATTATTTACTTTATAATCATCTTATTGATCAATTCTAAAAAGAATATATACAGAAAACTATCAAATATTTCAAAATATTGAATTTTTACATATTTTATGTTTCGTTCATTGTAAATAATCCATTTAGGTTAAAGGTAATCTTTCCAACTAATAGGAAAGAGCTGACTACTTCCTTTCATTGATATGAGGGCATGTCACGCTTTTAGTTTTAAGTTTTCAGCTGAATATTGATCGCAGCTTCTTTATATCGCACCTTTAGAAAATAAAAAAACGAAATTCGAAATTTTAAATTCTTCCATCTGTCAAGTAGCTCGTCTTGTCTTGTTATTTCCCCTGAAATAATAGGAAATTGAGTGAGTTTACGTATAAAGAAGGATTGTAGCTTAATTTTTGAGATAATTGGATGAAGGGTGAGCGTTTACTAGTTGAAAAATGGGCCCAACTTAAACCTACTCCTCTTTCCGCAAGTGAGAGGCATTCATCATTCTCGTTAACACCTAAAGCATTCCCGAATCCGATCAAGGGAATCCTTCGTCACGATGTAAGTGGCTTTTATAATTATTTACTTTATAATCATCTTATTGATCAATTCTAAAAAAAAAATATATATATATATATATATATATATATATATATATATATATATATATATATATATATATATATATATATATATATATATATATATATATATATATATATATATATATATATATATATATATATATATATATATATATATATATATATATATATATATATATATATATATATATATATATATATATATATATATATATATATATATATATATATATATATATATATATATATATATATATATATATATATATATATATATATATATATATATATATATATATATATATATATATTTATATATATATATATATATAATCAAAATAGAAGCCTAATATTTGAAATAGTCAATAATTATAAAAAAAAAAAATTTTTTTTATTTTTTCGCCTAATTTGTCTCAATTGAAGGCATTTTGTGTTGCATAAGGATAAGCCCTATTTATGAGATATATGGATGAATAGTGATCGTTAGTCGACTGCAAATGGACCTTTAAACTTACATTGCACCGTCGAAAGTCGTGCACATCCGTAAGTATATCTCATTCAAACATAAGCATTTCCCAATACAAGCTGGGATTTCCTTCGCTACTTTTTAAGTAGCTTTTACTAATTTTATTTTATATATATATATATATATATATATATATATATATATATATATATATATATATATATATATATATATATATATATATATATATATATATATATATATATATATATATATATATATATATATATATATATATATATATATATATATATATATATATATATATATATATATATATATATATATATATATATATATATATATATATATATATATATATATATATATATATATATATATATATATATATATATATATATATATATATATATATATATATATATATATATATATATATATATATATATATATATATATATAT
>CALYMY010000525.1:0-20278 GCA_944548615.1 Micropterix aruncella | reverse complement strand
TTTGCTCAAAGGCAATTAAACTTTATCGCACCCAAAATATTCAACCGTCTTGATGACGACATAAAAAAAATAGAAGTACCTTTTTATTCAATAAAAAAAAATGGCTTCTTGACGATATAGGTCGCTCAAGGACAGAGAATAATCTTCTGCAAATCATCTCTTAGAAATAATATACCTGCATAAATGTGATATAAGATAATAAACATAATGTAACATATATGCGTATGTGGGTATGTATGTATATGTATATGTATATATGTGTATATGTATATGTGTGTGTATAAGTGTATGTGTCTTACGTCAGTTATGCTTCTCCACCCAAGTATGAAAATAAATCGTATGCCCAGATACAGGCTATACTCGGCCTAGTTGGGCATGCGCTGCGCATGGTCATGTGAATGTGGGTCGTCGTTTACTTCGCACCATTACTTGGTATGGCCATTTTATGAATTCCGCCTGTTATGTTTAAAATAAAAAAAAAGAATGAAAACCAATGAAAATCGGTCCACTAATCTCGATGCAGGCAGATGGTGCGTTTAATAAATTAATAAATCTAGGAAACCTATTATATAAACTTTCATTTTGTTCTGCCGTGGTGGAAGCAATGCCGCCGCGTTTAATTTTACAAAATAAAAATAAAAACTGCTAATAACATGACAACCCTCCACGGAGGAGATAAGGAGCACGGACGATCGATGCTAGTCAGTCGCCAAACCGGTTGAGTGTTCTGTTGCTCAGGGTGTACTTCGTAAAGTAAAACTATTGAATGAACAGAGTATTACTCGTAGATTGATCAATGCCATAGTATGCTTTGGCAGCTGTGACTTTATTACGCACGTGTAGATGGCAGTCATAGTTCCAAACACGGAATTAATCTTGGCGACGTTCTTCGTATGACAGTGTGGATGTGCACTATAGATAGAATAGAATAGAATATAATAACTTTATTGTGCTATAAAAACATAACTTAATGAATATTACACTGGTTTTATAAAAAAGACAATTTATGCATAAATGGCGGACTTATCGCGATAGTGATATCTTAGAGTCAACCATTTGATAAAATAAATCCTAATTTTCACCTCACAATACACAAAGATATAGTAAAGATATAGTAAAGTACATCCCACCCACCCTTCCTATGTGAGCTAACCATTTTTGGTTAGACGCTTTCCGCGCTGTGCTAACTGTAATATTTATTCATTATTATCTTAATTGTTTTACGAGATAATGTTGTAGTAGTAGTAGTAGATGGAGTGGGGGGCTTGTTTCCAGCCCTTGATGTCACCTAGATCTGTAAGGTCTTTTGTAACTACCCACTGTGTGGTTAGGTCAATTGTCAGCTAGTAGCCCGGTACTTCTTACCAGACTAAGTAGGTCACTGACCTTCAAGTTGGGCAGATCGCTGGGTTCGAGAAAGGCTCGTCCCAGTAAACTGTGTCTTTTGGCGGCGAGCCCTGGACAGCGGCCAACAATGTGTATGCTGTCTTCAGGTTCCTCGCCACATATTCGGCAATCCTTGCTCTCAGTCAAGCCAAGGTTGAATAGATGAGCTCTAAGGGTCGTGTGTCCGGTGAGGAGACCGATAGTGGTTCTAAGGTTCTTCTTGCTCATGTCAAGTAGGGCCTTGGTTTTCTTCTGTAGTGGTTGCTCCATCATGGCTTTTGCCTGGCGACATCCCTGACTCTGTTTCCAGGAAGCCCGATGTTCCTGCTCCAAGCAGTCCCTGATGATTTTCTTACCTGTAGCGAAGGGGACCCCTACAGCTGGCTCCACTGGGCAATCCAGTGTGCCCAGTTTTGCCAGTCTGTCGGCCTCTTCGTTTCCGGGTATGCCTTGGTGACCCGGTATCCATATTAGGGTGATTTTGTTGGATTAGATAATGTTGTAACGTTATAATATTTCAAATTTCAATGCGATCATTTTGCAGTTATTCTTTTTACGATCCGTATAGTAGTTTAAAAGTTATGCGCAAAACTATCCCGGGCAGAAATTTTACCCCGCCATAGGAGGGGTTAAAATTATGACTATTTAAAAAAAAATGATTTGCATTGTTCAAGTTACGGTACGTTACTAATTTTAAAGTTTAATTCTAATAAGTCTGTAATCATATTATTTTAATAAATGGAACACAAGAGAATATACTATTTTTATTTTTACCACTCTGAATTTAGGGTTGGAACTCAGCCGCGATTCAAATTTCCATCGTTAGATCTAATCTTCAGATTTTTTGATGAATTTTGGGAATATGGTAGAAATGTAGCAGCAGGGGGTCCACCAAAACCAGTAGAATTTTGAAAGTGATCTACGAGAAAAGAAGTTTAGGAACCTCTGGTTTAGACGCTATCACACAGACACAGATACACAGACCCACATAAATTATGTGAAGTTCAGGCAATTTGTTGGAAGTTCTTGCAATATCGCCGCGCTCTACAAAAAGTACTATAACTATGGAAGTACTATAGAAACCATAAAAAGAATAACTGAGCAATGATCGCATTGAAATTTTGTATATAGAATATTGAAATCTCATTTTGTAAAAAAAATAGATAATTATGAATAAATATGAGAAAGTCAAAAAAGTGAAAAAAACTGGGCATTTCTAACTTGTACTTGTCTTACGGAAAAATACGGAACTCTATTTAGTAATTGTAATTACTATCGTGATCTTTATTAGATCTCTAACAAACGTATTATTTCGTTTTGCTTATTTAGATACAAAAATATTTAGATATTAGCTCATAAAAACCAATAAAATTTTTGATGATTTCTCGAAAAAAAAAATTTATGTGGAATTTGGCAATGGAATTTTACCAGAAATATCCGCGAAATGACGCGTGAAGTTATTCTAGCTAACATCTATATATCTATGGTAATAATGAGATATTTGGCATGGAATTTAGGATGCGTTCGAATTACATAGAAAATAATATTACTGTGCGCGGATATGCAAGCCGCCAATATTGGTCGTTACGTAGTCAACGGTATTCTGATGTGCAACCAAATTTGGTCGTTACGTAGCCGAAGGGTAGTATCGGGGGGACTCAGTCTAGTATCAGTCTTCATCTCGGAATAAAATTTTAGCGTGATCACAATACTTTCCCTACCGGGAACGAAATATTGCTGAAATTTATAATATACACCTGTCTCATCAAGACTTCATAAACTATTTTCCTCGAAGACTTTATCATAGTGAATAAACCAGTGGACTGTATTCTAAGCCGCATCGCAGGAGCACCTGATATAGTGCTGTCTACACTATCAAGAGGGTCTTATTATACCTCTAGCTATTGCCTGCTGCTTCACTCGTTCAATATGGGACTTTCGTCACTGTCACGATGCATTGTGCACACTTGGTGAATCAGTAGTAGAGTAAGGTCGGCAAATATGTACCACCATAAGGACTTTTTGAAATAAAACTCAAGGTTATTACACAATATCAGTATCATGATCTTTAATCAGTAGAGTACTTATCTGGTTAACATAATTCAGTCATTTACTCATCCTCATTATAATTTACTTAGCTTAATTTTGTCAAATACAGTCGAAAAAAATAAGTCTGTGACATGGTTGGTAAATATGGACCACCTGGTCCACATTTGTATTAGATTCCGTAGATTAGGTTTTTTATTTTTTTTTTACTTAATCGAGTCTTCCAAATCTTTTTTGTATGGTGAAGAAGTGATAATTTGTGCTTTCCCAGCTTTCCTGCCTCATTAGATTTGTTTAAGGAAGCTTTAAGGAAGCCCATCTTTTTGTCGCTTATCGCAGAAATTGCTGCCTGCATATCCGCCCCATCCCATCTTTTTCTCGTCCCTGCTTTTGAAGAGGGTCGTGGAGCCTTCTTCTATAATAAAAAAAATGTGTTTAATATAGACCACTGGGCCATATTTACCTACGCTATTATGGTGGACCATATTAGTCGCACCCAGTACTTTATCATAATAATATATTTGATAACTTCTGACTTTGCCTTACTTCTATAAACTACAGTATTGAATAGGCAGGGAAACATACCAACGCAAGCATGTTGGTCACACACAATTTAAGCAACAAGTTGATGTATAAAAAAAATACAAACTTACCAGAAAATAACATCGATTTGTCACAAAATACAAAAATCGCAAGTGGTGACGCGAACTCGGTCCGAGAGCGACAGCGGACAACTGGCGGCGTCGCGATGCAAAATCATTCGACTCGCGAATAACTTTAGGCGTGTTCGGTCGCTAGGTTCGTGGAGAAGCGGGTGGTCCATATTAGCCGACGGAGCCATATTTGCCGACCTTACTCTAGTAAATTAGCAACTTTTACTAATACATTGTGGGAAAACTGTGACTTTACTGAAAACTTTTTTCGGTAGTTTGAAAATTTATTTTTTCCGATAAAAGTGTGTGTCTGTGTGTCACCACGATAGCACCCAAACGCTTTATCCGATCGAGCTGAAATATTGCATGCAGACATCATTTGGTCGTTGCAAGAGTTGAAAATATTGTGGTTGAAATCAGTCATATTTGAATTTTGAAATATTGGAATTATGTACGTCAACTTTTGTACACAGATGAATCAGTTGGGCTGAAATCACTTTGAATTTCGCTGGTCAGTATATTTGCATAAACAATTGCATCGAAGTTGTTGATGAGTTGTCTTCTCAGTATCCGCGCTCGTCGCCGACTATTGCTTTCTGCCATGTCGACCTTTTTCCTGAAGGAATATCACTATCAAATTCCTTCCATAAGTCCTTCGATACTTCCTGAAAACTTTTGGTATGACACAAACGATTATTTTTTATTTAGCATCAGTACTTGCACAAGCATTTTTTGTTAATACAATTATTATTATTTTTGAAAAGCATTATCTCCAATTTACCCTGCAACCTCCACAACGACACTATGGTTGATTGTAAGAGATTGTCGTAGCGTGATAAGTCCGCCACTCTGTGCATTTCTATGGTCTGTCATACTCACGGGTCAACACCCATCCGGCGACCAACACGCAGAAGGAAGAGCCAGGGCAGGACGCTGGCCTGCGGGCCAGCCTCCCCTAGGAGTCATACTTTGGGCGCTCCTGGACGGTTTGCCCACCGTGCAACGTCAGCCAATCGATTGCGTATTCCGACTAACAGCCAGGGGAGTCTGGGAACAGTAATGCTTCCTATAGAGCGGTGGTAGTTATTATGGCAACTGCTCTTGAAACGACCATTCGGCCTCCTGATCCCGGATGAATAAGCTGGGCAAAGGATCCGCGATAGATTCGGTAGACACCGTATCCCCGTTTCATTAGGGATAGGACCGCGCAAGCGACCTCGATCCTGTAACCAGTCAGGAGGCATGGGGTATCCTGAAGGTTAATTCCAGACGGAGATATCCTTCCAAACTGGTAGTCAAGGGGCGAGGCTGCCCGCTGTGTACCTGTCTCTGTGCCTCGCCGTAAGGCGTTGGCATCTGACGGGCAGGTGCCCTAACTAGACATTTAAAACTTCCTGAGATGACGGGTTCGCCCATTGTAGTTGATAGCTCAAATTGTGCATTTCTACAATATGGGGATTATTAGTATTATTCTTATTATTATGAATATTGCCAACACAATGCCAAAAGCGATAAAAATCTTGTATATAAATAGCCAGCTTTCCTAACTTGTAATAACAGTCAAACGCGTAACTATATCAAAAACTCGGCGAAAGACTTCAATAAATATCAAAGATCGAGAAAAACAAATAAATTACCTACTGAATGCCGAAATATGTTGTTGGGTGATTAAATGGAGTAACGCGGAAACAAGATCATAAAAAATGACTTAACACTGGCATTCAAATTAAAATTCAAATTTCTTTATTAGATCTAGAAAACATACATTTATTTTAAATTTTATTTATTTATTTATTAAATAAAAGCACATTTTTCACGGCAGTACATTGTAAGTTTAACATTAGAGGCCTTCTTATCGCGGGGTAAAAATTTAGTCGTCACTTCTGCCCGGGACAGTATTGCGCGTGAAGTCGATGACCTTGAGAAAAACGACCATAACTTTTAAACTACTATACGGATCGTAAAAAGAATAAATGTAGAATGATCGCATTGAAATTTGAAATATAAAATATTATAACCTTATCTTGTCAAACAATTAAGATAATAATGAATAAATATTAAAAAAGATGGCATTTTACGCAGCGCGGAGCGCCCTAACCAATATTGGTTAGATACAATTTTAGCATTTGTAAGAGTCTAACCAAAAATGGTTAACTCAAAGCGAGCGGGTTAAAGAAAAGCACATTTTTCACGGCAGTACATTGTAAGTTTAACATTAGAGGCTTAAATGTAAATAATAGCAAAATAGAAAGCACCGCAGACCACATTTTTTAAAAATCAACGCCGCCTAACTAGGCCTAGATCGTTACTAAGGCAAGCGTACCAAGTACATAGACAGTGGCTTGTGCATACTTTAGAATATTTAATTTTAAAAATATGCTAGGTATCAAATAATAATAAAAATTAACTAATAATAATAAACATTGTAATTTGAGTGTAGTGTGATGTAGTGTAGCTGTAGTGTGCTGGAAAAATAACATTCAATAAATGGTGAAATAATCAAATTGAATAATAATAATATAATGTCGTAATAAATACAAAAAAATATAAATAATAATAATAATGAATCGAAATAAATGGAAAAATGATATCGCAATAAATAGTTAAAGAATCAAATTTAAGTAGTCCGACCATACAATTGTATATAAAATGTCCATGTTACAAGTTAAAATATATATTTCAATATAATTCAATTAAAATAGAAAAAAACACAAGAACAGCGATTTAACAAAGTAATAATAATAGTAATTCAATTTATTTAAATTAAATTACATAAGAATGTCAAATATTTGGTGGCTAATATCCCTAATACTAAACCATTCTAACTAGGCCTCGCCTGTACCACAGTTACTGTGCCTGTACTAGATATTAGACCTAATTTAAATGTTTGCAGTGTACATAGGTTACGTAATTTGTAGTGTCATTTATTCAAATAAATACATAGTAATGTATTAGAATTTAAATAGATAGGTATGTGTTCAAATTATTCACGTCTATTTTATATATACAGCGTGAGTTTTTAATTAGTGACACCCTTGAAATGGGTGAATACGGGCAAATAAGCAATATTTGACAACAAATTGTTGAATAAAATAATATAATAAAATTATTTTGAAATTACATTTGATTCCAAATGATTGACAACAGTCTGAAAATCAATCAGCTGTTTTGTTTGACCTTGCTTATGTGCCTAGGTCGTTGAACTCGGCGGCATTCAATGGCGTTCAATACCACAATAGTCCGGAAGCAAGGTCACAGATGGCGCTGCACTGTTATTTCTGATCGATATATTTTGAAGATTTGAGACATTTACCACCACTTATTAAACCATTTCTAAAATGGAATTGGCATTACAAATAAATCAGGGCCTAAAATATACGTAATAGTTGAAAAACAGTTTTTTAATTTCTTTTTTACTATTGTCATCTATCGGTTATTCACACGACTTTCTTTTAATGAGATTACAATTACATATCACAATAGTAATGTTCCACCATGATATGGCTGATGTACCCTGGGTTGGCTCCCGATGAGGGAACTCCTCAACGGTCAACCGCAGAGACCCAAAATTTTGTATACGAGTTTCAATTTCATTTTCAATAGTTTTCGATTTCGATTTCGTTTTCGTTTCGATTTTGATTTCGATTCCATCATCATCATAATCATCATGATCGGTGGGGGTGGGGGGGGGGGGTTAAAAGGGTGTCGTCAGGTTGGGGGGGGGGGGTAGAATATATGAAATTAATATTCAGGTGAATTAAGTTCCTGGCTACTTGACAGGAAAGTCTTGGGGTGACACAACAGATTTTTTTCATTAACTAGTGTAATATTAATTAAATAATGTTTTTATATCAAAATAAAGTTATATATTCTATTCTATTCTATACCAATATGATGATAAGTCGACGTTGAGCAAGAGAACTTCTTACTTTCTTTTAAAAGGTGCAATAAACAAAATGATGTAATGAGTCCTTCTTGAAACGGGTGTGCAAAAAAATTGTGGTTACTCGTCATAAATCATTTACGGTCTTTATTTTATTTTTGAGCGGTCGCTGCTTTGTTCTGGGGGTAAATTTACTAACCCCCCGTTACAATGACCGCGGACAATAGAATAGATAGGTGTGCCTAATTTGGGAAGGTGGTATGGGTTTATATATTCTTCCCTTTGAAGCATAGAGCAACGAAATGGCATGCGCTCAAGTGAACCAAGTTATCGCATTGTATAACTCAACCCATTTTACGATGTCTTTCACTTTGTTGGTCCAAACAAGTGTTCGCCATGTAGGCAAGTGCACTTACATAACATTTCAACGTGTTTCTTATGCCTTATAATGGTGATATGCGATGTAAGAACGTGTAAGTTCTTGCCCATAGGATGCACAACAGAATAAATTAAGCGAGTACCTCTGTAAAAACTAATCAATTATTCATTTGCAGCTCTCTATACAAAAAATAGACAAAAAGACGCAAAATTACAAATTGATGCTGAAAATAGACAGATTCTATTTATAATATTACAACTTGGGTTGTCGACTACAGCGGGCGAGCTTGTCACCTCAGGAAGTTTTAACGATTAGTCGTTCTATCTCCCTGGAGTGACCGCAGAAGACTCGAGGACAAAACAGTCCACCGTCTAGCTACGCCACAAGCCCGTAAGAGGCCAACGCCTTAACCGCGAGATAGCCAGGAATGTTACCCGGCGGGCCGACTTCCCATTGTGACCAGATTACTCCGGTCTCTCGATTGGTTACGAGTTCGAGGTCGCTTGTGCGGTCCTCTCCTTGCGAAGCGGTGAAACGGTGTTTACCGAATCTATCGCGGACCACAGCGTCCTTTGCCCGGCTGTTCACCCAGGATCGGGTAGCCGATGGTCGTTTCAAGATCAGTCGCCGTAAGGTCCGCAACCACCCCCGCTCTATAGGAAACAATACAGCTTCCAGACTCCCCGACTGTTAGTCGCGCTTCTTCGCGCTGTTCTTTGCGCTCCGCGGAGTGAGTCGGGCCGACTGGGGAATTCGTTTCCCGGCGGTCATGACTATCTATAAGGGCGTCTTCGTCCCGCGTGCGACTTATGCCGCACGCGCCTGGACGGAGTCTGCTGTTCCTGAGGCGACGCGTGTCGCGCTGCTGCGCGGACAGCGCATCCCTCTCGTGGCCCTGACCGGGGCGTACAGAACGGCGTCCACTCTTGCGTTACCCGTCATCGCTGGCGTTCTGCCGATTGACCTGGAGATTCTGGAGCGTGCAGCGTTGTCGCGGTACCGCCGGGGCGAGCCGGTAGTCCTTCATGGCCTGTCGATCGACCCGGTGGCGCACCGAGCTGGTGAGTTTGCCCGCCTGATTCGGGTGGAGTCCTTGCGTGTCTGGCAGGCTAGATGGGACGCCGGGGGTACGGGCCGCCTCACCCATTGCTTTTTCCCGTCCGTCGCAGTGCGGATGGCAAATTCGTTTCTGCGGTTCGACCACCATACCACGCAGCTGGTTGGGGGCCACGGAGAGTTCAGAGCCAAACTATTTGACTTTGGACTTGCCGATGACCCCCGATGCGCCTGTGGGTATGGTCGCCAAACTGCGGAACACGTAATTTGGTCTTGCCCAATTCTAGCGGCTGCACGGGAGAAATTGATGGATGCAGTGGGCGCGTGCGTTGGGTGCTCTCCGATTTGGTACCCGGATCTGGTCAGTTGTAGGAGCTGCTTCCAGTCGTTTGGCGAGTTTGTGGAGTACTGGGTGGCTTCTTGGGAAAGCATGAGGCCTCGGGATACCCCCCAGGGGGTACCCTCTTCCTTGGTGGCGTGATTCGGCGGCTACTTCCAGCCCGAAGTGCCCGTCTTTGTGTCCGTCTCTTTGCCGCCCCGAAGGGCGTTTCGTTCTTTGCAGGATCCAGGGATTCCTCCCCCCCGTGGCTGCTCCGAGACCTGCCCACTGACCGTGCGCCTCCACCATCATCGTTTCTGGAGCGTCCTCTACCCCGCTTACCGGCCCTAAATTTGTTATTTGTTGTTTTATTATTTTATTTTGTGAATATGGTAAATTTAGTATTATTTTGTAAATTTTTTCTTTGTAAATTCTTTTATTATTATAAATAAATGGGTTCTCGGGGCGGTACGGGGGGGGTGGTTTACCCTATTTCACCCCCTACGCGTTCTACCCTTCTGGTACGCGCAGGGTTGTCGTAGCACGACATCCCGGGCAGACAAGACGACCCTCGTCGTTATAACTGCCCGGGCGGTGGGCGGGGTTTGCTGCCCTCACCTATCGCCTTGAAACTCTAACTGTTAGTCGGAGTGGAGATTCTGGAGCGTGGAGATTCTGGAGCGTGCAGCGTTGTCGCGGTACCGCCGGGGCGAGCCGGTAGTCCTTCATGGCCTGTCGATCGACCCGGTGGCGCACCGAGCTGGTGAGTTTGCCCGCCTGATTCGGGTGGAGTCCTTGCGTGTCTGGCAGGCTAGATGGGACGCCGGGGGTACGGGCCGCCTCACCCATTGCTTTTTCCCGTCCGTCGCAGTGCGGATGGCAAATTCGTTTCTGCGGCTCGACCACCATACCACGCAGCTGGTTGGGGGCCACGGAGAGTTCAGAGCCAAACTATTTGACTTTGGACTTGCCGATGACCCCCGATGCGCCTGTGGGTATGGTCGCCAAACTGCGGAACACGTAATTTGGTCTTGCCCAATTCTAGCGGCTGCACGGGAGAAATTGATGGATGCAGTGGGCGCGTGCGTTGGGCGCTCTCCGATTTGGTACCCGGATCTGGTCAGTTGTAGGAGCTGCTTCCAGTCGTTTGGCGAGTTTGTGGAGCACTGGGTGGCTTCTTGGGAAAGCATGAGGCCTCGGGATACCCCCCAGGGGGTACCCTCTTCCTTGGTGGCGTGATTCGGCGGCTACTTCCAGCCCGAAGTGCCCGTCTTTGTGTCCGTCTCTTTGCCGCCCCGAAGGGCGTTTCGTTCTTTGCAGGATCCAGGGATTCCTCCCCCCCGTGGCTGCTCCGAGACCTGCCCACGGACCGTGCGCCTCCACCATCATCGTTTCTGGAGCGTCCTCTACCCCGCTTACCGGCCCTAAATTTGTTATTTGTTGTTTTATTATTTTATTTTGTGAATATGGTAAATTTAGTATTATTTTTGTAAATTTTTACTTTGTAAATTCTTTTATTATTATAAATAAATGGGTTCTCGGGGCGGTACGGGGGGGGGTGGTTTACCCTATTTCACCCCCTACGCGTTCTACCCTTCTGGTACGCGCAGGGTTGTCGTAGCACGACATCCCGGGCAGACAAGACGACCCTCGTCGTTATAACTGCCCGGGCGGTGGGCGGGGTTTGCTGCCCTCACCTATCGCCTTGAAACTCTAAACTGTTAGTCGGAGTGCACAATCGAGTGGCTTGCGCCGCACGGTGCGCAGACCGTCCAGGAGCGCCAGAGGTTTGATTCCCAGGGGAGGTCCTTCGCCCGAACGTCTTACCCAGGTTCGCACCTCGTGCGTGGAGGCCGTCGGATAGGTGTTGACCCGTGAGTGTGACCGACCCTGAACACATGGGTCTTCATGGCCAACCCAATGGGCCCATTAGCTCCCGACAGACTTGAGGACAAAACAGTCCACCGTCTAGCTACGCCACAAACCCGTAAGAGGCCAACGCCTTAACCGCGAGATAGCCAGGAATGTTACCCGGCGGGCCGACACTCACGCCCTTACTTCCAATTGTGACCAGATTACTCCGGTCTCTCGATTGGTTACGAGTTCGAGGTCGCTTGCGCGGTCCTCTCCCTTACGAAGCGGTGAAACGGTGTTTACCGAATCTATCGCGGACCACAGCGTCCTTTGCCCGGCTGTTCACCCAGGATCGGGTAGCCGATGGTCGTTTCAAGAGCAGTCGCCGTAAGGTCCGCAACCACACCCGCTCTATAGGAAACAGTACCTACTGCTTCCAGACTCCCCCGACTACGTCGATTGGCTTACGCCGCACCGCCCAGGAGCGCCAGAAGGTTGATTCCTAGGGGAAACTGACCATAAGGCCAGAGTCCTACCCAGGCTCGCACTTCATGCGTGGAGGCCGTCGGATAGGTGTTGACCCGTGAGTGTGACCAGCCCTGAACAGAATGGGTCTTCGTGGCCAACTCAGCAATGGCCCATTAACGCCCTTATAATATTACAATTAGCGATATCAGTGGCTTAACTAAAAATAAATTAATAGTAAAAACACATTGTCACCTCTGTCCCGATCTTTGTCCGGGCAGCAGCCATGTCACAGTGAAACTTAGAACGGGCTAATTAAATGCGTATACAAAATTTCGTTTCTGTGCTGTCGACCGTTGAGGATTCCCCTCGTTAGAAGTCAACCCTGGGTGCAGCAGCCTTGTAGCGGTGAAACTTAGAACGAACTATCATAATTGAATGCGTATACAAAATTTCGTTTCTGTGCTGTTGACCGTTGAGAAGTCTTCTCGTCGGGAGCCAACCCTGAGTGCAGCAGTCATGTCTTGGTAAAATTTAGAACGGGCTATCATAATTGAATGCGTATACAAAATTGTGTGTCAGTGCTGTTGACCGTGGAAGAGTTGCCGCGTCGGGAGCCAATCCTGGGTGTAGAATCAGGTCATGCTCACTCATTTTCTATGTTTCACGGCGACAGGGATGCATCCAGGGTTGACTTCCAACGAGGGGACTCCTTAACGATCAACAGCACAAACACGAAATTTCGTATACTTATTCAATTATGATAGCCTGTTCCAAGTACTACAATGTTATGGTACCGCGCATTTTATTAAAAGCTTGATTTTTTAAAAAAATGTTTTTACTCTTAACTTAATATTTTTATAAACTTTTAACCTCAAATTTTTATCAACAGTTGCTTATTTGCTGATTCTCCCAATTCAAGGATGCCGTTTAATTAAAACTCAGCCTGTCAACTATGTAGATATCTCTATCATCAATAAGTAAATATTTTAAGTTTTATAGTGAAATGAGACTTCAATAATTCAAATTAGCAGCCAAAGGGTTAGCGCTTTATGGGAATATGAGTAGTATCGCGTGCTCTTTCCGATTTGTTAAACAAAGCGAACGTGAAAGGGATGGGGAGTGACAGGCGATTCCAGTGACTGCGCGTGCTAAATGAAACGTTGATGACACTTAGACATCGTAGACATGTTCTGATGTTGGTATTACTTTCCAGGCCCACCAACCGACAAGGAGGGAAAGTATTATGAACGTGCAAAAAAAATCGAGATTAAGACAGATATATTTATTTTGAGCCCACCCTGAGACGATTAAGGGCACTTCCAGGTGGAAGTCCTATATAATCCTATAAATGGAATTTAATATCTTATATAATCAATGAGCCTTAATCTACGCACGCGTATAGCAAAATTCTACGTATTCTCCGTCCTCCTATATGGAGTTGAGGCTTGGACACTCACAGAAAGGATGGCCAAGCGCCTTAGAGCGTTTGAGATGTGGGTGTATCGGATAATGCTTAAAATATCGTGGATCCGGAAGGTTCGACATACAACAGTCCTTCAAAGACTGCATAAAAAAGGGACAGAGGTACTCAAAACCATACAGAGACGCAAGCTCGAATACTTCGACCATATAATGCGCAACACCAAATACGAACACCTGCAAATAGTAACCCAGGGGAAAATTCAAGGCAAGAGGGGGCCTGGGCGACCAATGACATCATGGATGTAAAATCTACGCCAGTGGTTCCAGCTGAGCACTGGCGCATTGTTCCATGCGGCGGTCTCCAAGACTGAAATCAGCAAGATGATTGCCAACCTTCGTTAGGAGACGGCACTACAAGAAGAAGATATAATCAATGGTAACATGAAAGAATTAGTATACGCTATGGTAAGAATATACGCGTATAAGACAGTGGTCTGGAAAAAATAGTCATGTTTATTTAATTATGTCTTGCTATTGATTAAAACTTTTTTATAGTACTGTCTATGATACTTGATACCGCGATATTTGATACTAATCACGTGATACCGCGAACCGCTTTGGATTAACCTCGAAAACCCGTTACAAAATATTTTTTCTGCTACAAATGCTCGCTATATCCGGGTAACCAATTTGAGTTTCTATTACGTTGCACAGCGGATCCGACAATAACATTATTTGATTACTAATTTCAGCGATCTAATGTAAATTTCTAAAGGATCCATAACCAATTAGCGTCTAAATATATCGAATAACAATAAGACGACTGCGATCCCAAACATTAGTCCATCGATTCCTCAGGATATCATCAGTATAGTCAACGAAATATTATTTGACAAAAGTGTCGTTAGCACATTGGTACCTTTTTCACAACGATCGAGACCTTTTTCACACCTATCGTCGAATGTCTGATGGCTTGATATGGTTAGACTAAATCGCCTTGATCGCTTAATAATTATTATTATTTATACGTATCAATTTTCAAGCTCAAATAGTAATAATAACATTTTCTTCCGAATCTTTCAATGACAGCTGAATAAGCAATATATTTCATTCAAGTGATAGGATAACGTGAAAGCTTTGACTGAACTGAAAATAATAATGCGAGCGCAATGATCATTAACTTGGTAAGTAGCTAAACGATTAGGACTATTAATTAGTGAAACCCTAACAGTTCGATTTCGAAATCATTAGTAATTAGTGTGTATTTAAATTTATCTCTATGAAGTACTTATTTTACAATAATTGTTAACATCTTATTTAATATGGTAAGTAGCTAAAACTATTAATTAGTGTAACAGTAACAGTTCAATTTTGAAATCATCAGTATTTAATGCGTATTTTAATATATCTGTCTGAAATACACATTTTACAATTATTGTTAGGTACATATACTGCAATATTTACTCTGATCTTTGGTGGTATAAAGTTCAAGATGTTATGATCAAACCCGGTGCAGCGGTCAGTTTGTGCCTTTAAAGCGTTTGTTAAAGTGTTCCACGCAGGTAAAATCGATCTCCATAGTAAAATAAACGATTACAACTTGTTGGGAATCACTGTTTATTTTATGACATTTTAACAACACTTTTGTCAAATAATATTTCGTAGACTATACATACATGAAAATCGACGCGCTTTATCTGATACGGTACCTACTGTTACACAAAGTCATCCACAATACTATAGACAGTCCATATCTTGTTGAAAACTTGTGCTTTTTACGCGACTGCCCAACAAAGAAGGAGTGTAATGTGTTCAGGGTTTATATATGAGGACATCAGGGGAAGAATGATGAGGGTTATGTTTTTTGTGTAACTGAGAAAAACGACTTTAAAGATTTGAGGCAAGGATACAAAGTTGTTCATGGTCAGGAGTCATATGTTATTTTAGTATTATTTGACGTCATATTTAGTTAGGGTTGATATTTTTGTTTAAGAACATTTTAATATGTGTATATAATAAATCAGTATTCCCCACAATCGATTCTATTCTCATCGTTTTTCCCCAACATGCTATTTCAAAAATGTCCATTTTTGCCATAATATTTTTTATTTCTATCATCAATATTTCCTATTCGATTTTTCCATAATTTTCTTATGGGTACAACGCACATTTCTTCATACTCAGTTTAAAATGACGAAAAATGGTACATTCATCGATCTTCCCCTGGTGTCCTCATATGTATGTATTCCGTTTATTTATTCCATCATAACTTATAAATTCATGAACCGATTTAAAAGTGTATGGTATTGTTAGAATTGTTATGTCATCCCGACTGTCATAGGGTAACGAAACTGTCTACATATCTAATAAGTAGTTGTTCAAATGTCTAAATGTCCAAATGCTAATAAATTAACATAAATATATTGTGTTATGTGTCAAATAAAAGGTCCGGTTGAGTACATTCCCGAAATATACGCCTACAAAAAAAACCGTAATAAAATGATTATAAATGCAATCGTTCACTTTCTGTAATGGCAGTAGTATTTTTTTTATTCTTTTAAATATATTTACTTGTTGTATCAACGCGGTGGTTTGAATTTCTCGCACGTTTGATGTCTCTCGCGTCAACACGAACTACGGGATAATATCGCTTAGTTAGACGCTTATGTGAATATACGATTCCCGTTTCTCCGCCATAGACATTTTTAATCTTAATCACGCGACGGGTTGAGGGGGGGGGGGGGTTGTGAGTTAAGAGTTTGGCGCGGGTAGGAGGGGGAGGGGGTGTCTGCTTGCCGGAAAGTCTTGGGATGACACAGTCGACTTTTCAATATACAATAATTACGCGCTTTAAGGTTCAAATATGACATTTAAATACCTTCGTATTATTTATTTCATAAAATCAGCATATGATAATGCGATAGATGGTACTAATAATGGAATGTTATGTTATTATTAATGTCATTAGTTGTTTTTTTTATCAATCAATATTTTATATAAAATATTGATTGATATTAATTCTTCAAGAAAAATGTTTTTGTTGTGTTTAAATTATGAATGTTTAAGTGGAAACATGTAATTAGCTTTATTTTTTAACCTAATAATTTTGTAACAAATTTATTGCAACAGCTGTATGTTTCCCTAATAATAACAAAATAAAAAATACGTGTGGCACTCGGGGACTGCCGCGGTAAAGCTATAGCATAGCATTTTTTAACAACTTATGCAATTATAATTATTTATTTATTTTATGTATGCAGTATGAAGAAATTTTTTTCTGATATCAGATAACTGCGCTCTATCGGAAAACGTTGAAATTATTCCGAATCGATTCGGAATAATTTAAACGTCTTCCGATAGAGCGCACGAATTTTATTCCATAAAGCAAAAAAACCGGATATTATTCTTTGCCTATTCGAAAAAATTCGTAGATAAAAAGATAGATAATTAAATTGTCTTTAAAATGGTGCAGGTTTCATAATAATACGCCAGATAGTATTTGCGTAGTAGTCGTTTTTGTGTTCGGTTAGACCTAATTTCACAAATTAATTATACTATGTAATATAATCAAAATCTAAAATATTCAAAGCTAAGAATATTAGGAAAATGTTTTTCTTTAACATATATTTTTTTCGAATCGTAAGCAGTACTCGTTTAGACGTAATTATCAGTTTAAAATAATTAATTTTCGTTAAGAAATTTCTTCATTCGGTCGCCGCGCTGGCCCAGGCCCGCGATAAAAGCTATGCAATAGCTAAAAAATACAAAAATACGTGTGGCACTCGGGGACTGCCGCGGTAAAGCTATTGCATAGCATTTTTAACAAGTTATGCTATTATAATTATTTGTTTATTTTATTTGTTTTATTTTTTTTGATATCAGATAACTGCGCTCTATCGGAAAACGTTGAAATTATTCCGAATCATTTGCGGCTGCGGAAGCAAATGATTCGGAATAATTTAAACGTCTTCCGATAGAGCGCCGCGCATGATTTTTTTATTCGATAAAGCAAAAAAATCGGATTATTCGAAAAAAAAACGTAGATAAAAAGATACATAATTAAATTATCTTTAAAATGGTGCAGGTTTCATAATAATACGCCAGATAGTATTTGCGTAGTAGTCGTTTTTTGTGTTCGGTTAGACCTAATTTCACAAATTAATTACACTATGTAATATAAACAAAATCTAAAATATTCAAAGCTAAGCACATTAGGAAAATATTCTTGTTTAACATATATTTTTTTCGAATCGTGAGCAGTACTCGTTTAGACGTAATTATCAGTTTAAAATCATAAATTTTCGTTAAGAAATTTTTTCATTCGGTCGCCGCGCTGGCATAAGGCCCGCGATAAAAGCTATGTAATATGCTTAAAAAAATAAACCATTCGTTATCACTTTTATAATAGATGGAGAAATTACTTGATATTAGATATATAGTTAATGCTATCAGCGCCACCTGCATGTCTCCGACGCAGAAGGGTTGCCAAATCGTACTAGAGCACTGAGCAATCTAATACCGTATGTATATAATCAATGATATGAAGTTTTGCAATCAGATAACAGTCCTTTTAACTTTCCGCCACTTCAGCGGCCGCGGAGGTTAAAATGGGTCATAAAGTTATCGGCGATTTCCTGGCGTTCAAAAAAAAGTAGGCAAATCTTGAGCACTTTACGAAATAAGATGTCGTTTAAATAGGAAACGTACAAAAAAGACTTCGGATATTGCCGACATAGCCATTGCAGTGTGCCACTTAAATCGGCAAATTGCATGTTTTATGCTTGCTAATTTAGACCGTCAAATAAAATTGGGATTGCCGACAGGAAGAACCAAACGACCGAAGCGTCCATCCCATATTGAAACAAAAAAGTTGAAGTTTTTAGATTTTTAAGCTATTGCATAGCTTTTTTCGCGGGCCTAGGCCAGCGCGGCGACCGAATGAAGAAATTTCTTAACGAAAATTAATGATTTTAAACTGATAATTACGTCTAAACGATTACTGCTTACGATTCGAAAAAAATATATGTTAAACAAGAACATTTTCCTAATATTCTTAGTTTCGAATATTTTAGATTTTGTTTATATTACATAGTGTAATTAATTTGTGAAATTAGGTCTAACCGAACCCAAAAACGACTACTATGCAAATACTATCTGGCGTATTATTATGAAACCTGCACCATTTTAAAGATGATTTAATTATCTATCTTTTTATCTACGATTTTTTTCGAATAATCGTTTTTTTTGCTTTATCGAATAAAAAATTCGTGCGCGGCGCTCTATCGGAATACGTCGCAGCCGCAAATGATTCGGAATAATTTCAACGTTTTCCGATAGAGCGCAGTTATCTGATATCAGAAAAAATAAAATAAATAAAATAAATAAATAAATCTAATTGCATAAGTTGTTAAAAATGCTATGCAATAGCTTTACCGCGGCAGTTCCAGAGTGCCACACGTATTTTTTTAAATGAAGTTTTTTATTTAATGTTTGTCATTCTACATGCCCTGTTGCATCGAAATCTAAAATGAAATTTGCCTTTTACTTCAAAGAAATTAGTCAAAGAGCCAGAAATGCAAAGTAGACAATTTGTCACTTTATTTTACCGCGTGAAGTTTGTAGCGCCCGATGTTTCGGCGACGTTGCAACAATACAATACAATACAATTAACTACTATACGAGTATACTGACGGTTCAGAAACAAAGGAAGGAATGGGTCGGGTGTAAACTTGCAAGATCTGAAACTAAAATTGAGTAAATAATTAGTGGCTCAGGCACTTTAAAACAGTCGACCTTCCAAAAGGTTATGTAGTTCCATTTTTGACGTGACAACGTCTTATAAATCGATGGAGCCTGCTGCACGCACGAAAAAACATGACTCATGCGGCGTTACCTCGCACTGAGGCGTTCCATTTATTATATTTATTATTCAATATAAATGCTGCCATCTACCGATTGCGACAAGAATTATTTACTAACCTCAGTCTAAAATAGTACGAATGAAAATCACTAGATTGATTTAAATTTTTGACATAATTTTATATGTATTCTTGATATACGGAATGTTATTACTGAACGGACAATTTTCTTGTGGGTACAACGAAGTGCAACGAAGTAAGCAACTTTTATTAAAAAAAAAAAAGTATGAAAAGCTATCATTACGATGCGCTATCTAGCGGTTGGTAAAATGTCGCTGATATTGTTTATTTACTACGTATTACCTACCGCTAGATGGCGCAGCGTGTTCAAACGCTTCTCAAACCGTTATTTAACAGTTTGAGCCGGAAGGTTGGCAGTGTAATTCTATAACGGAACAACGTGTTTTAGCCGTGTTTAGGCTTTTCGGAATTGGCTTGAGATGTACTCTGGTCATGAATAATTTCCAGGGTCGGATAATGGAATCTGAAGGTTGGCAATGAAATTCTATAACGGAATAGCGTATCTTAGTCGTGTTTAGGCTTGTTGGAATCGGCTTGACATGTAGTCTAGTCATGAATGATTTCCAGGGTAGGATGATAGAGCCGAAAGGTTAGCACTGGAATTCTATGACAAAACAACGTATCTAAGACGTGTTTAGGCTTGTCGGAATTAGCTTGAGATGTACTCTGTCATGAATGATTTTCAGGATCTGGTGATGGAGCCGGCAGGTTGGCAGTGGAATTCTATAACGGAACAACGTATCTTAGCCGTGTTTAGGCTCCTCGGAATTGGCTTGAGATGTACTATGGTCATGAATAATTTCCAGGGTCTGATGGAGCCGGAAGGTTGGCAGTGGAATTATATAACGGAACAACGTATCTTAGCCGTGTTAT
>CALYMY010000524.1:0-20356 GCA_944548615.1 Micropterix aruncella | reverse complement strand
CACATCGCAGGCGATAGATCTGCCAATCGATCGGCAAGCCGTTGAAATCGAGGGCCATCTCGATCTCAACGACTTGCCGATAGATTGGCAGAGCCCAGGTGGTACTCTCCGACAATTGTAAGTATATATGTCAGTCTCTAGTCAGACTGTCAGACAGTATCAGTCAATTTATTTATTGTGTTTTTATCTTTCGATAGTCACTCGTCACCGTCCTCGGCGGACCCGCAACCGTCCACAAGTGCCGGCGCGTCGGCTGAGCCGCAACCATCGACCAGTGCCGGCGCGTCGGCTGCCGAGCCTCAGACGCCGTCGCCGTTCAAGAGGCCGACGATTCGCCGCCCGCCGCCCAGGACTGAACAGCGCTCGCCGCCCGGCACGGCCTACTACTGGCCGGACCATTTCCTCTCTCCAAGCTACAGAGAGGTAAGAAATACAAATATTTATTTATTTTCCAATATTATTATCCAATATCAATATTATATCAATATTTTCCAATATCAATATTATATCATAGTGGAACTTATAACAGCCGTAAGAGGCCAACGCCTTAACCGCGAGATAGCCAGAAGTGTAACCCAACGGGCTTACACTCACGCCCTTACTTCCAATTGCGACCAGATTCGAGAGTTCGAGGTCGCTTGCGCGGTCCTCTCCCTTACGAAGCGGTGAGACGGTGTAAACCGAATCTATCGCGGACCACGGCATCCTTTGCCAGGCTGTTTACCCAGGATCGGGTTGCCGATGGTCGTTTCAAGAGCAGTCGCCGTAAGGTCCGCAACCACCCCCGCTCTATAGGAAACAGTACTGCTTCCAGACTCCCCTGACTGTTAGTCAGAGTGCGCGATCGATTGGCTTATGCCGCACGGTGCGCAGACCGTATAGGAGCGCCAGAAGGTAGATTTCCAGGGGAAACTGACTAAAATATCCTCGTTTAAAACGACGTTATCAATTTAATCAATTATAATAAATAAATACAAACGGAGCTGCCATGGAATTCACCGACCGGAGTCGGGCCCATCATAATACTATTTTTTTACACTTCTGGGGGGTGAGCAGTGGATTCCGGACTTACGAACCGGCTGTGGTAGGTTTAGGACAGCTGTCTTGCCACATGTGAGCGTTCACCTTGCCACCCATTCACTCCCCCTTCGATTACTAATAAATACATGTACGTAAATGCAAATGTATGTAAATAATAATAGTATGTAAATAATAGAAGTAGGTAAATGTATATATTTATGTATAAATGAGAATATTATATGTATAATGTTAAATATTATATAAACAAGTAAAATATTACCATAGTTCTATAATTGCAGTATAAAATTACGTGCGCATCTTAATTTAAAAGAAAAGAATCTACCCTAGTACGTGCACCTAGTTGGGTAGTTTTTAAGACATAATTTTTGTACTACTTTCTCTTAAATAAAGCATTATCTATATAGCTATATCAAGCTCTCGCTAGCTCGTTCACAGAGCACCAACACGGGTTTCTTAAAAATCGGTCGGTTGTTACAAACCTCGCTCATTTTACTGATTATACTTTGGGACGTATGGATCGGCGTATTCAGGTGGACGCGATATATACTGACTTCTCAAAGGCCTTTGATCGTGTCAATCATGTTGAGCTAATAGCTCTTTTATATACAATTGGCTTTTATTATAATTACAATATACATAGACAATTGACTTTTATATATAATTAACTTTAAATATACAATTGGCAATGATGAAATTCTGGAAGTAGATCGAGTGCGTGATCTAGGAGTCATCTTAGATCGCAAGCTTTTATGAATAAGCACATTGATTCAGTCGTCAACAGGGCTTACAGCACCCTCGGTTTTATCATGAGAGTTTGTAGACCTCTTAAAAACACTCATTCTTTGACAACGGTTTATGTTGCATACGTACGCAGCCTGCTTGAATTTGCTTCTAATATTTGGTCTCCACAGTATGCTACATACAAGCTGAGGATTGAGCGTATTCAAAAACGATTTATACGTCATCTAAATTACCGCTTATTTTCCAGCGGCTTGTCGTACGCTGAAGGTCTGCAACGCTACGGTTTAGAGACATTAGAGGACCGGCGAGTAGTATCAGATATGTCGTTTCTACATAAAAGTGTGTAATGATATAAAATCGAACGCCTCCTGTCAAATAGAATACTTAATATCTAAACCAAACCATGCCAAGTAAGTACACCTATTGCCATCTATACGCAGCAACGGGAAGGCAAGGTGAATGGTCTTCAAAGCGTAAAAGTAGTAATTAGTCGATTCATTCATTATCCTAAAATTTAAATCAATTTCAAAACTTGTAGCGACATCTAGCGGAAAAGAAAAGCGAGAAATGTTACCGTCGATAAGCAGATAACTGTAAAAATGCCGACAAGAGAATATAAAATGTATTAAAATAAGATTAAAACTCAATAAAACAATAAAACGTTTATATATTCGTTAAAAATGAAGCGTAATAGCAATAAACCACTAAATAAAATAAAACTAAATAGACTGAGCTAAATCATAATTAGAAATTGATTCGATAGATCAGATGCAGCACTAACGGATGAACGAACGCAGTAAAGGAATACGCGAGATTGGCGCCTTGGTATAAATTTATCTCGTGATCCAATAAATATATAAAAAAAATAACTCCTGAGTTCACAACGCCCTGACGGAAGACTGTAGCATCCGTCAGTGTGATAAATAGTGCATCGACAAATCAAACGATGTCGGATATTCAGTAATGACAAATATCGTACTTATAAGTACCTTAAAAAATAAAAAAATCTCAGCTGATTGGAGCAATCGTCAACCGATATTGAGAAAGTGACTTAAAACTATTAGCATACATTGATCTGGAAGTATTTAACTATAGAACACCTTTGATAATCCACTAGATAAGAATTGTGTCATAGAACATCAAAAATCAATATTTCTCATCAAGACGAGATCTTAAAAGTGTAGGTTACAAGCCGATCTTAACTTATAAACCTCAAATTGATTCAAACTATCTAAAACCAAGTGCATAAGGGTCTAACAAATTGGTCTAGACACATAGAATACTCCTTATTATTCTTCTTCTTCTTTTGGAGAATACATTTTAGTCAGGACAGGAGAAATTCACATATGAAGGAGCGCGTACAAGAGGAAACAGGGCTATCCACTTGAAATCTTATTCTCTGCATACTTTGAATATCTTTATACATATATTAGCATCTTCCTCTTCGTTTAGTCACTTCTCCGTTCAATTTTATCTTCTTCATCAAGCGCTTATCGCTGATGACACATCGCGCGCACGTCTAAGTAAGTAATAATATAAAAATAAAAGTTATACGCTACAAATGTCTCCCAATTGGTGGGGCTGTTTGAAGGTTGTTTGAAGATTGGTTGAAGATTGATTAGCATAGATATTAAAATTATAATCCATAGACTCAAACAATATAACAAGAAATTAAATATAACAATAAAAGAAAATAAAAAGATAAATTTAAAAAAAATTGCTACAAAATGGCGTGCCCAAAGTGGGGCCAATAGAAGCAACAACAATAAGTAATGTAAATAAAAAATAATTCGCTACAAAATGGTGCCCAAAGTGGGGCCAATAGTAGCAAAGCAAACAATCATAATTAAAGAAAATAATCATAATAAATAATCATTATAAGAAGAAATTACAAGTAATATAAAAGATAATATTAAAAAAATTGCTACAAGTGTTCATACTGGGTTGGACAGTTCATACCTCCGGAGTAGGGTGAGCATATGAGCGCCTTCCCGACTCGCACGTGCTCACTCAACTTTTTACGTACCAAGGTTCAACACTAACTATGGTTCCAATTCGTTATTGCCGCGCGTTATGTATGCATACAATGTATGCTTTAACGATATTGACATATTTAACCATCAGAATAGTCGATCCTTTGTTAAGGAAGTACGTGAAAAGCTGATTATCAGATCGGATTGAATTAGCATGCACAAGCACTCACAAGCACATTCGCACTACAGATACACACACCCACACATACATACACGCACCATATTTTGTAATCCTTATATAGCAAATATAGTAAAGGCGGAATATTCTTACTTTCCAGAGGTCTCCGTTGCGCGCTCTTCGGTCTTCGCCCGCTGGCTCTGGCACATCATCACCTGCCTCTGTTTGGTCGCCGAGTGCTCTAAGGTTAGAACTTATTCATTTTATATTGACTTTTTGATCGATCGATTGGTGGGGGTAGGTACATCAAGACAGTAGACAAAGTACAAACGCGAGAATTAACCGAAGCGGCCAGACTACATTTGCCATTGTGCGTCGTAAGTGCGACGGGGTCGCACGTGTCTTCGTTCTCCCATAATCTCTCCTATATAAGCGCACTATAACGCTCGTCACCAGTTAAAGGTTATCTTATTTTTACTTTGTTTTCACCATCGAGTAAGTTTTCAGAAATTCACAAAACGATCACAAACAAATTTATTGAAATTTATGTTGGCAATTGCAATTTAGGGGCAATTGTAGCATTCGTTGAGGATCTTATATGTTTCAACGAGGTCACCCCTGGTCCGACGATCCTTAAGTGTAGGCAGCTGCAATCTGCGGAGTCGTTCTGCGTATTCCAGATTTTTGAACCCCATTGGCATCTCGGTCGCTCGGCGGTTTCAGGCTGTGACCTCTTAAGTGACGGTTTGAATTGAACACAAACATGCTTTCCAACTCTAGGCAGTCATAGTGTTGCCTCAGTATTTTGTATGTCTCTATGAGATCTCCTCTGCATCTCCGTCGCTCCAGAGTTGTCAGTTTGAGGATTTTTAATCTACGTTCATAGGGTGTTTTTCTTAAGGTTTTTGGCAGTTTTGTCGCTCTACGTTGTATACTTTCAAGCGGGTCGATGTCCTTGGCAAAATAAGGATTCCAGATTTGAAAACAATACTCAATCAGAGGACGACTGTAGGTTTTGTTAATTTTTTGAAATGTCTGTATCGTCAATACTTGAAAAGCTTTCTTTACCAAATATAGAAGTGAGTTTGCCCGTTTTACGATGTTTTCAATATGGTTTGCCCATTTCTAGTTGTCCGTTATCGTTATACCGAGATGCATTTCTTAGGGTTGATTTTAATAACCCAGACTTGAGTCCATTTTGTGATTTCATCTAAAGCTTCTCTTAACGTTCCACAACTCAAAACAGCATCTGCAGTAAGCTAACATCATTGTTTAAATTTGAATTTTCAGCGTCCCTTTGGCGGCGGCGGGGCGAGTCCAGGGGAGAGCAGCGGGCGGGCGGCGCTTGAGAGCCGGCGCACGGGGCGGAGCGGCGGGCAGCGGACGGGCCGGCGCGGCGGCTGGCGAAGGAGGCGGCGCAGTGGCTGGCGGGCGAGGCGGCGCGGCGGGCGCCGGGCGCCGGGGGCGGGCAGCCGGCGGGGGGCGACGGGGGCGAGCGGCGGCGGGGTCGAGGGGGTTTAGAGGCGGTAGGCACGCCGCCAACAGAGCTGTGCTCGGTGAGACTGTGTGGTGTCGAGGCAATCCGATTGTTGAAGTATGTAAGAATGATGAAGACATCCCCGCGCCATTGAAAGAGTTAGTGGATAAGGCGGAGAAGGTTTCTCGTGATCGGCGCGCTAGGGAGACAGCAAGGTTATTGCGGCTGCGGGACGTCGGCACGAATGCGGACGAAAGCGACGAGAACGAGTTGTCAGTGGATGCGGAATCCATCATATCGCGGGAACTGTTCGAAGGAGATAGAACGGCAATGCAATTCCAGTGGTTCCCTATGGATACTTTTAGGGGCCGCCGGGAAGAATTTCATTGTCGCGCTGGTCCTACCGTTCAGGTCCAAAGTGAATATGAGGCGTTCCGCTCTTTTTGGGACGATCAAATTCTGGAGCATATCGTGCAGGAAACTAATCGGTATGCTATAGAACTGTCGGCTGCTTCGGAAAAGTTTGCTAGAGATTGGTACGAGACAAATGTGCATGAAATAATGATACTTCTTGCATTTTACCTTTTGAGTGGCATTGTTAGGCTGCCATCACAAAATGATAAATTTTCAAATCATCCCCTGTTGAAAAACCCCGTGTTTAGAAATCTAATATCAAAAGACCGTTTTTGGTATTTAAGCGGAGCCCTTCATTTTGTAGACAAGTCTACCCGCACGCCCGACTCACCCAGGACTTTCTGTCTTGGTCCATTGGTTGATCACTTCAACGAAAAGTTTCAAACTAATTACGTGATGGAACAAGACATATCGTTGGATGAGTCGTTGCTGTTATGGAAAGGTAACCTGCTCTTCAAGCAGTTCATTAAAACTAAATCCGCCAAATTCGGCATTAAAACATTTGAAATTTGCGAATCGACTACTGGTTACCTGTGGTCGTTTCATATTTATACGGGTAAAAATCACGCTGATCAATCTCCGCTTCCAAAGAGCACCGAGATTGTCGCACGCCTCATGAAGCCTCTTCTAAACAAAGGCTATATTTTGTACATGGATAATTGGTTCAATTCGCCTATGTTATCAAGGTTTCTGAAGCGGAACAAAACAGATTGTGTTGGCACTTTGCGTAGATCGCGCAAAAATGTGCCGGCACTGCTCCAACTGGCAAAGGTTGATCAAGGCACTTGTCTAGCACGGCATTCCGGGGATGTTGTTGTGATGGCTTACCAAGATAAGAACCAGATTTACGTAACGTCAACATACCATACCACTGAGTCTCTACTAATAGACGGTAGACCTGGACGTCCATCACACTATAGACCGGCGCTTATTGCGGACTACAATCTCAAAATGGGTGGTGTTGACAAGAAGGATCAACAGCTAGAGCCTTTCCTGGTTGAAACTAAAAAAAATATGAAGTGGTACAAGAAACTTTTCAAGAGACTCCTCAATGTATCTGTATTTAACAGTTGCATTGTCTTCAGAAAGTGTTTTCCCGAGAAGAGAATGATTTCTCACAAGGACTTTCGATTAAATATGATTGAAGAGATTATGGAGCAGCATTTGGCTCATGTCCCTCTTCGAGCAAGTCATGTACGACCAACCAGAGACGTCCGCTTACCAGCTGTACGTTTTTCAGGCTCTGGGCATGGACATTACCCAGAGCTAATACCTGCCAATGCTGCAGGTAGTACTCCGCGAATTCAATGTATCTGGTGCAAACTACGTCGTCCTCGAGTACCAGGTAAGATTGGACCAAGAACCAGGTTCCAGTGTAAGAAGTGCTTAAAGCCACTGTGTTTGGAACCACCTTGTTTCGAGGAATTCCATACATTGGAGTAGGCTGATTCTCTGTTTTATAGTGATTTTTATAAAAATAGTTGACATTAGTTTACCTATAGTATCATTATTTCAGTACGATGGATGGATGGATGTGTGATGATTGATTGGATCTGTAGAATTTGGGGGGGGGGGGGGGGGTGTTGGCTCGGTGCTCGATACAAACTAAAAGTTATCCAAAATCGAAGACTATCGCGGTTGTGACATTATAAATAGGATAGAAAACGAATTTACCACGTGAAATTTGTAGGACCCGACGTTTCGGTGACGTTGTCTACCCTAGACAAAGGCGGCTGCAACGTCACCGAAACGTGGGGTCCTACAAATTTCTCGCGGTAAATTCGTTTTCTATCCTAAAAAATAAAAGTTATCCATCTCTGATACTTGGTAATAACTGTATTTCATCATTAGGTATAATTTTATGTACCAACTGATAAACTGTATGACTCACACTGAGAAAAATATTAGATTGATTCTTACATAATGTTTTATATAGAATAACGATGTTTTACTCTAAAATCGAAGACTATCGCGGTTGTTTGACATTATAAATAGGATAGAAAACGAATTTACCGCTTGAAATTTGTAGGACCCGACGTTTCGGTGACGTTGCAGCCGCCGTTGTCTACCCTAGACAACGGCGGCTGCAACGTCACCGAAACGTCGGGTCCTACAAATTTCACGCGGTAAATTCGTTTTCTATTCTATTTATGAGGTTTTACTCGAAATTTTGTTGTATTACAAGGAGTTTTGATGAAACTCCATTACTCGATTATATGTATCATTATATTTTAACATGATTCATGTGTCCGACTAACCGTACGTATACTACTACATGCTGCCATGTTAGAAGCGAGATCCCAAGTCGCACCTAATGAAATATACGTAATCCTTGTTGAAACATGCGTATTTCCGTGTATTACAGCGCTATATTTTTCTCAGTGTACAGCTTGTTTGTATCGGCAAGCCACAAGTTGCCGCCGTCGCTCACTACTCACTACCGTTGAATAAGCCGATACTCCGCAATTTTTTAATTGTTTATATTTTTCTATGTTTCGTTTGTATTCTATTTTTTTTATTCATACGTAATCACGCTGTGATGTAACATGATGTGTTTTTTGTGATACATTATAAGTTTTTATCAAATGTGGCAATTTTTAAACGTTCATGTATTTTGTACTGGAAATTTAGTACCAATAAAAAAATTGAAAGCATAAGTCGCATAAAATATAATTGATAAAATCCAATCTTGTCAACTTTTTTCACTTAGATTTTTTTTGTCAAATTTTTCTATGTTTCCTTTGTATATAAAGAAACCAATACATGTATACCTAATCCAACTGATGAAAGTTTTTATTTTAGTCGGTACAATTGTTTTATTTGTTTATTTTGTATTACATGTTTGTTTTATTTTTATCAAATGAGTGTTGTTACTATAAAATTTTGTACTGGAAATTTAGTAAATAAAAAAAAAATGGTTTGTTGAGTTTTCTTCTAGGATTTTTTAATAATAATAATTATTATTATTATAAATAGCTTTTAAAACGAATTTACCGCGTGAAGTTTGTAGCACCCGACGTTTCGGCGATGTTGCAGCGGCCGCTGTCCAGTCTACTCTGGATAACGGCGGCTGCAACGTCGCCGAAACGTCGGGTGCTACAAACTTCACGCGGTAAATTCGTTTTTTAACCACTTTGTATAATGCCTTTGCCATTATTATAAAATCAAAAACTTAACGCGTTTGTTTGACATTATAAATAGCTTTATAAACGAATTTACCGCGTGAAGTTTGTAGCACCCGACGTTTCGGCGATGTTGCAGCGGCCGCTGTCCAGTCTACCCTGGACAACGGCGGCTGCAACGTCGCCGAAACGTCGGGTGCCACATAGTTCACGCGGTAAATTCGTTTATAAAGCTATTTATAATGTCAAACAACCGCGATAATCTTTTTCATAATAATTGCAAAGGCATGATACAAATGTGGTTAAAAAACGAATTTACCACGTAAAGTTTAGACACCAACGTTTCGGCGACGTTGCAGCCGCCGCTGTCCAGTCTACCCTGGGCAACGTCGCCGAAACGTCGGGTGCTACACACTTCACGCGGTAAATTCGTTTATAAAGCCATAATGTGAAGCAACCGCGATAGTCTGATTTCATAATAATTGCAAAGGCATACAAAAGTGGTTAGAAGTTTTTCGAATGTATTGAAAACTTGACGCTTATTAGATGTCCAATAACTAATTATTATACTCCAGTCACATTTCATAGAAGAAACTAGAAAATCACACTCCGAATTTGCCTAAACAAATGAGCACGCACCGCGGCGATATTGCATAGACAGGCGCGCTGCCTAATTTTATCGATATTCGCGAAATCGCGGGGTGCGCATACCTATTTGTTTACGTAATTAGTATGAAAGAATTACCATATTTTGAGTGTGATTTCCTATAGTTTTTCTATGAAATGTGACTCTTTAGAGTATAATAATTAGTTATTAGACATATAATAAGCACATAATAACACAATATATTTGAAAAACTTTATCCACTTTTGTATTATGACCTGTCAAAATTAATACCAAATTTTCGTCACCGACTCGCAAAAGTTTGGATTTTTCTGTAATATCAGACAAAGTTGAAAAGTCTGGTATGATTTTATAAGAAGTGTAGTGTAGTGGAAAAGTTATTATGAAAGAATTTCATATAAATAAAGTCCCTAAATAGTCAGAAATACAAAATTAAAAAAAAAAATTTTTACGAGGAGACATCAAATTTTTCTTGGTTATTATGACTGAAAAACTAAATATTTTTGTATGCAAAGAAGTAAAACAAAATAATGGTTTTGGTAAAGCATTTAATAAAGAACATAACTGTAAATACAATTTCCGCATAGACTTTCGTGTTTTGTGATAAAAACATCGAAATGATAAATAGGCGAGTTTTTTCACTTCGCCAAATTTGTAATTTGTCGCCATTATTATCTTAATTGATTTACGAGATAATATTATAATGTTTTATATGTCAAATTTCAATGCGATCATTTTACAGTTCTTCTTTTTACGATCCGTATAGTGGTTTACAAGTTATGGTCGTTTTTATCAAGGTCGTCGACTGGCGTTGATTTCGCGCGCGAAAATGTCGCGCGCAAAAGTGATGGGTGAGTTTTTACCTCGCAACAGGAGGGGTTAATGCTTCAAAACAACTTTTAAATTCAGTATATTTTATTATCATTGATGATAAAATACATTGCTATTAGCTATTGCCACCGGCGCACAACATGTGCCAAACCCTACTACGGCATTAATTAATCTAATATATAATTAATGATACCAATATCGAAACTAATCTTAATAGCTGGCGATTTCAACATCAATTTATAATTTTTGCCTGACCCTAATATACATTATACATAATTAACAAATACGAAAACAGATCGACCTCGCGTGTAATTTCTCCCCTTTAGCCAGGGGGATGAACGCGTTGTCATACATGGTATTCCCTTGACGTTGAATAAGCAACCGCATGTCCCACCCTTTCCCCCTTACATGCCACATTCAATGCGCCGTCGTTCTAATCAAGGAGTTGCGTATTACTCGTCGACCATATTGCCCCCGCTACGGGATCAAGGAGATTAAACATGAGGAGGATGTTACCTCAAATTTGCGTTTATTGCGTCTGCATAAATTAAGCATTTAATTCCATAATATTGTACACGCATATATTTAAACGATAACGTTTGACATGCACGTATCTGATATTTTTATATTTTATTTATTTTATAAATTGGCAATTCTACCTTTTAATGGTGTCCATCATCGATTGTCATTTTTTGCTAAATCAGCCTTTTTAAAAATGCGATAGATGTTTATGTTATTATTGTTATCATTGTTAAAGTAATGGGTTTTCATAATCATTATTTAAAAAAAAACCATTCATTATCATTTTTATTATAGATGGCCAAATAAATTGCTATTATTTTTGCCGGAAGGGATGCTATTAGTGCTTTCTGCATGTTGCTGGCTTGTTGTCGAAACGTGCTAAGGCATTAAGCAATTCAATAACCTATATTATCAATGGCAATACCATCAATATATCTAAAAGAGGGGCTGAGCGGCAAGCTGTTATGCAAGTGTTAAGTGGACTGATCCGTGGATGAAGTGTTGAATGAATGAACAGTAGCCCTGCGTGCAAATATAAAACATTTATAACAAAATTTAAGGCTATGACCTATATATATTCTTAACTTTCTATACCGAAAATCGATATTGGTGAGTCGACTACGTATATTTTAAAGTGGCGCTTTAGGTATTTATCTAGATATGAGCATAAACCATAAGTGCTCTAACTTTAAATTCAAAACGTTTTATTATAATAGATGGCCGTTTTACCCGACAACGATATCAACGCCGCCTACATGCCACCGACGTACAAGGTGTGCCAAAACGTACTACGCCATTAGGCAATCCAATACCTTATATAATCAATGTAGACTGAGCAAATTAATTAAATCAGACCAAAAAATTCGTGTAGTTTTGAAAATTGGTACATTTATTCCTTGAGATATCCTGATAAACATACTAAAAGTCCCCGATGATTGGGGGTGAGCTCGCGGGGGGGGGGGGGGGGGGAGGGGGGGAATGGTCCCTTTTTTCAGTTTTTTGCTCGTATCTCGAAAACCATTAATAATATCTTAGGATTAATTTTACAACATTTACCTACATTAAATTTTCTACAAATTATCTGTCATGCATTTTACTGTGGGATGAACACTTTAGAATCTACAATAGGTCAAACGCAAGAGAAATCCGCATAGTAACCGGCGCGTGACGCGGTGCCTGTCGGCGTCGCTTGTTCGACTCGCCCCTCTCCCAGCGTACCACGCGCTGCCTATCGGCGCCCGCGTCGCGACGTCCGGTGTCGTCTCGCCCACCAGTACGCTCACAACGCTTATACGGTGTGGTGTGTCCACGCTGCTTCTGTTCGCAAACGATCTGCAACGATCTGCAGATCGCAAACGATCGCAAACGATCTGGTTACTGGAAGGCCCATCTTAGCTGTGTCCAGAGGATGATTCCATTTTTCCATGCCAGCGGTCACTTTCAGTACGCACGATGTGCCATCTGTATCTGCAGGATATGATTCAGCTTGAAACAAGAATGAACCCTCAAGAATTTCAGTTATTTGCACAGCAAGGATATTTTACAATAAGACGAGGCGATTCTTTTTGGTCTGGTGTTTAGTCCGACATGACTATAGAGCAGACCTTGATGCGCAGCATGAAGAGCTGTGGCGGAATGACCCGAGGAAGGGGAATTACGGATTCGACATTAGCAAAATGTTTGCAGGCGACGGTAGTAGGCAATGCCATTTGCTCTTCTCTGGAAGAATTTAGTGGAGCATTTTTTCTTCAGGAGATCAACATGTAGATTTGCTAATATCTCAATAGCGCAGGGATCAAGAGGACAGGAAGACGCTTTACGTTTGGTATATGGATCACTATCCATTTCCAAAGACAGAAAAACTAATGTCTTTATCAACAGGTATTGTTGGTAATACTAAAGTAAATTGCCATCTTGCAGAAGAAGTCGGTAAGCAGCTAATGGAAAAAACGCTGGGCAAAAACTTCGCAGATGTAAAACTACAGCGTAAAGAAAAAGTTCTATCATTAGGAGCTATGCATAGTGCTATCAAAATCAATGACGAGACTGCAGTCGTCGATCCATTGCTTCTGTTCCAAAGGATTGCGATTGCTAAAAATAATGATGAACATTTTCCATCACATTTGAAGTATGAATTAACTCCCTATCCATTGCCTCTATTCAATGAAGGCTCAATGAGAAAAACTAAAAAATCTGCTTTATATGACGTCTTATACAAAACCGACATTATTGTAAATTTAAAAACTAGTGTCACGGTTATAGATAGCGGGTCTCTTCTGCACCGTACCAAGTGGCAACTGGGCTCCACTTATTAAGAGATATGTGATCAGTATATTAACTATGTAAAATATCATTACGGAGCACATTCTACAGTCGTGTTTGATGGCTACGATGATGTAAGTAACAGTACGAAAACATCGGAACAAAGAAGAAGAAGAATGGCGAAATCGTCTGTTGATATAAATTTTAATCTGACTATGAAGGTTACTGTTCAACAAGAGCATTTTCTGTCAAATGAAAAAAACAAGTGCCAACTTATTCAACGTCTCTCAGAAAAAATGCAGGCTGAGAAAATTGAGACACGAATAGCTGCAAGTGATGCTGACTGTACAATTATACGCACTGCAATTGATAAAGTTGCAGATAATGTTGTAGTTGCAGTTGTTGGAGAAGATGTGGGTCTTGTAATCCTTCTAATGGCTTTGACTCCTCCAGCAAAGGAAATATTTTTTGTCAAGTCGGGAAGGGGAAAGTGGAAACCAGTACATATTGTTCCCAAGAACTTCAAAAACATTCATTTTGCTGTTCCATTCTTTTTCTCCATAGTTTCAGTGGTTGTGATACAACCACAGCCATTTTCAGGAAGAGCAAAGCATCACTTATCAAGCTTTTTGAACAAAATACGTTAATAAAGAATATCGCAACTGTTTTTTATGACCCAACATCAACTCAGGACGCCATCGCAGAATCGGGAGAAAAAATGTTTCTTTCAGTATACCGTGCGCTCTCTACCCAGACTGATCTGAACAACTACCGATACAAAGTTTTTTTGACATCTTGTTGCAAGCCCAAACCTGATCTTCCTTCCCTCCATCCTACAAAAGGGTCAGCGAAATATCACTCGTTTAGAGTATACCATCAAGTTCAGGAGTGGCTTGGGAACCAACTGCCACCTGAAATGTGGGGTTGGAAGCGAGGTGTCGATGGAAACCTAGAGTCAATCACGACCTTGGACCCTCCTGCTCCTGACACCTTGTTGAGTTCTATTTTCTGCCGATGCAAGAGTGGTTGTTCTGGAAAATGCAGTTGCCGAAAAGTGGGCATTAACTACAGTATTCTCTGTAAGGGCTGCTTAGGAGCATGTAGCAATGAAACCCCGTCGATTTCGGTGGTGGAAGACAATTTGATTGACAAGTTTGTTTAAGTCGGCATACCTATATAACGTTTTATTTTGTTCTTTTTTTTTAAAATAAAAGGCGTAACTATTTTTTTAATCAATTTTAATACCTTGTAGCTCCTAAATTAGTAATCCGACAGTAAAAATACATATCACATAATTTGTAGGAAATTTAATGTAGTTAATTAATGTAGAAGTAATTGTAAATATATTGCTAATAGTTTTCGAGATACAAGCAAAAAACTGAAAAAAGGGACTCTCCCCCCCCCTCCCCCCGCGAGCTCACCCCCCACCCTCGGGGTCTTTTAGTATGTTTATCAGGACATCTTAAGGAATAACTGTACCAACTTTCAAAACTACACGAATTATTTGGTCTGATCGGCGATTTTTAGGCTAATTTGCTAAGCTAATGTTAGTAATATCGAAACTAATATTAATAGCTGGCGATTTCAACATAAATGTATGAATTAACAAATACGAAAACAGATCGACTTCGCGTGTAATTTCTCCCCTTTATCCAAGGGTATGAACGCGTTGGGTATCCAAGGGTATGGACATGGTCTTCCCTTGGCGTTGCGTAAGGAACCGCATGTTCCACCCTTTCCACCCCTACATGCCACATTCAATGCGCTGTCGTTCTAATCAAGGAGTTGCATATTACTCGTCGACCATATTGCCTTCGCTTGGGAGCTAATGGGCCCTTTCTGAGTTGGCCACGAAGACCTATTATGTTCAGTGTTGGTCACTTTCACGGGTCAACACCCATCCGGCGCCCTCCATGCATGAAGTGTGAGCCAGGGCAGGACTCTGGTCTTAGGCTAGTTTCCCCTAGTAGTCAACCTTCTGGCGCTCCTGGACGATCTGCGCACCGTGCGGCGTAAGCCAATCGATTGTGCACTCTGACTAACAGTCGGGGGAGTCTGGAAGCATTACTGTTTTCTATAGAGCGGGCCTGGTTGCTGACCTTATGGCGACTGCTCATGAATCGACCATCGGCTACCCGATCCCGGGTGAACAGCCGGGCAAAAGATGCCGTGGTCCGCGATAGATTCGATTTACACCGTTTCACCGATTCGTAAGGGAGAGGACCGCGCAAGCGACCTCGAACTCGTAACCAATCGAGAGACCGGAGTAATCTGGTCGCAATTGGAAGTAAGGGCGTGTGTGTAAGCCCGCTGGGTAATATATCTGGTTATCTCGCGAATAAGGCGTTGGCCTCTTACGGGTATGAGGCGGAGCTTGACGGTAGACTGTTTTGTCCAAGTCTTATGCGCTCACTCCAGAGGGATAGAACGACTAATCGTTAAAACTTCCTTAGGTGACGGGTTCGCCCGTTGTAGTTGACAACTGTAGTTCCTGAAATAATGATTCTTATGTATATCGTTATACCAGCCTGGTTTACGGTTCGCTCGTTATAGTCGACACCCCCCAACTGTCACGACAAGCGACTTCGAATTTGTGACCATACTGGAGGACGGAGAAAACTGTCCAATTCTGGTAGTAAAGGCGTAAGGTCGGCCCGCTGGGTTCACTTCCCAGTGCCTCGCTGTGGGGCGTTGGACTCTTACGGACCTGGTGGCATTGTTGGACTGTGTTGTCCCTAAGTTTCTGCGTTCACGCCTCGGAAGAGAGAATTATATGTAATCGTTATAACTTCCTGGGGTGGCGGGTTCACCCGTAATAGTTGACAACTCTCAAGTGTACGCTCATTTCTGTATGGTCATTAATTTAAATGGCACCCAACTATTAACAACGTCTCCGTCGGACTCTCCGGCATGGCTTTCGCGTTAAAATTTTGCTTATTTCGTAAATGAAACGTTGCGCGCTTTGCGAATGGCCCGCCCGTCAAGTTTGCCACTTCCTACGCCAAGCTTGGGAGCATTCCGTCTCCAAACTTGGGACCACATTTCTCGGCGCGGGAATTTGGCGCGAATCTCACTCGAAGCTTTGGCTTCGTCGCATTCTACCCTCAAACTCCTCGAGATTGTTAGAGCGGCATGGCGGCAGCCAAGATTTCGAGAATTTAGGTTTATAGAAAGTACATATGCCGGAAGATTTTTTAATAATCTTGACTTTTAATTTAAAGCGATAAAATCTAAGTATGATTTTATAAGAGCTGTAGATGTACGACGACATAACTGTATAATCTGTATTTTTTCACCCACCAACCGACAAGGAGGAAAAGTATTGTCAACGCGCATTTTTCTTTTGAGACGAAGCCAGAAATATTTTTTTAAACCCTCTACCCTACTCTGAGACTATTAAGACGCGTTCCAGATTGAAATCTGGCTGTGTGTCTGTCTATCCGTGTGTGTGTGTGTGTGTATTCTTGCACCATATCGCCCATTTAATCGAGCTGAAATTTGGTAAGCAGCCATCATTTGGTCATGGCAAGAGTTGAAAAAGTTGAGGTTGAAATCGGTCTGCCAGGGGACGCTCTAGTCATATTTTAATATCGAAATATTGGACTTAGATACTTGAAATTTGGTACACAGCTTTGGGTCGAAATCACGTTGTGAAATTTTGGTTGAATCATCCGATGTTAATATATATATTTTTATTTATTTATTGAAAAAAATATGGGAGGAATAAATTTTAGGAATTATAAAATATACATATATTTCAGGAATTAATTTTACACAATGATTTTGCAGCACTTCTAACTATGCAGATGAAAACGCCAATTATATATGATTGTTAATTTATATTTAAAAAGTTTTTTGAATAAGATGTTAACAAAATATACTAGTGAAATAATATATATATATATATATATATATATATATATATATATATATATATATATATATATATATATATATATATATATATATATATATATATATATATATATATATATATATATATATATATATATATATATATATATATATATATATATATATATATATATATATATATATATATATATATATATATATATATATATATATATATATATATATATATATATATATATATATATATCATTTAAAAATCTAAATAATCAATAAATAATAAACATAGTAGAAAGTAATTATTACAAAATAAATCAAAATACAAAACATTCTTTTATAAAATAAAAAGCTGAATTCACTCTTGTTTACTTATTTATAAGTAATTATATTGTTAGAGATGTGATTGTTGTAAAGTTTGTGTGTGTGTGTGTAAATGTGTTACTATTTTTGAAATTTCATAAGGATATATTTAGTTTCCGTTCTTCCTTAACTAATTAACCACTGAATGCCACTTTTTTAAGAACCACCTGTGTCAATCCTGAAGTATCGAAATATTTTTCTAAAATATTCAATAATCTCAGAGCAGTGTTGGTAAACGATGTAAATCTCCTGGGCACCATATAAATGTGGTATCTGCGCCGTTCTTGTGTTCTTAGCAGGAAACAATGTCTATCCTTGTGCGCGATTGGAAGATATGTAAAACTACAATAATAATATATAAATTCCACCATAAAATTTAACCAATATAACTGCATTTGTTGGCGCTTGGACCAATAACGCCCATAGCCAAGAAATGAACTGCGCCGCCCTAGGCGTTTGCTAATCCGAGCGGGTTCGTCCGCCGGCCGAGAAAGGGCACTTATAGATTTTATTTATGAAATTATTATTCAGATGAAATCACTTCTTGCCGGGAAAGTCTTGGGGTGACACAACCGAGTTTTTATAAATTCCTGATGTGGCTGACGCATTTTTATTTCTCAAATATATAATTATAAAAGAAAAATACCAATATGATTAAAGAAAGTTCACACTAAAATAACATTAAACAAATAGTGGTAAATAAAATAAAATAAAAAAATATTTGTTGTACCTATGTTTGTAGTATTTATGTGATATTAAAATGGCTGTTTTCCAATATTTACTTAGCATTTAACACGCTTATATTAGGTCGACCTGTATGTAACTATGTAATGGAATCTAAGGTAACTCATTTAACCATCTTCCAAGGATCGTAGCGTCATGAAAATTGGCAGCTGTATGTAGTTCTGATGACAATTCAATAATATGGAGTCGGAAGATATGAACTGGAACTTCATGATGAAACATCGTTTCATAGCTGTGTTTGGACTTGTTAAAAAACTCTTGGAATGAACTTTGACCACGATTAGGTTTCAAAATCTGATGATGTGGTTTTTACGTGCATGTTTTTAGTGTTTTTTTTTAAACTATTAATGTATTTCCTTAATAGGGTAGTTATTTTACACACACATAGAATCACAGACAGACTTCAATTTGAAAATGGTCTTAATCGTCACAGGGGGGGGGGGGGGGTGTCAAATTAGATTTCATCTCAATATTTTGTTTCGCGCGTTCACAATACTTTGTTTGGCCTAGAAAGTAATACAAGGAAACAAAAGCATGCTATAAAGAAATCTACTCTCAGGCTATAAAGGATTTACTTTTTGAGACTTCTAAAAGGGCACTATTGGCTCAACAAACACATGATAATGAAAAACCCCACATGCAGGGGTTGTGGAGCGGAAGAGGTTTAAGACTGGGTGGGCTATAAAAGTTTACACCGCTAAATTAGAAAAATATTGACGATCGTGCCATGGTCACAAGCATACCAATGATTTGCAGATTTAACTTAAGAGCCCGTTCACATATTTTTTCCAGAAAGGCAAGAAAAGTGGATTTTTGGCGTTCTAATTCCAAGAAATAAAGAGATTTCTACAAACTTTAATTAATGAATTACCTGGACCATTTCTTGATGTTGACCATAGCGGCCTTTAATTTTAGATGTAACGAATATTATTTACTTATTCAGCCCATTTTCCGAAAGTCGTTATTCGTAAAACGCTCGGAAGGCAAACTTTGAGCTCCTTAATACAGTAATATCACTACAACGAAAACCGTATACTATTTTTTTTTATGTCCGTCATGTATTCTTGATGTACAACTACGGCTTTATTTTTTCGTTTTTTGACCACATATCCAAGGTATACATTACTTACAATTACACAAAATTAAAAAAAATCTTCCTGTATCATTCTAATTTTCTCAGAAATAAAATAAGATTCTTATATAATACTTATACTATATTAAAGTTCACTCTTTTAGCAATATGACATAATATAAATTATTGTCATTAGAAAGGAGAAAACACTGCAAAAAACAATTAGAAATTGTGTATATATTTGCTTGCGCAAGAGAAGAGCGCTCAGTGCCGCGGTTTTTCTCCCAGGGTTGAATAGTTATTTACTTATTTATTTATTTATTTATCCTATCTTTTATAGTTACATCCAAAAAAAAATGCGTTCATTTTTTCAACTCATTTTAAAAGAATACCTACGCTATTTTGTAATACGGCTCTTAACAGAACCAGAATTACAGATACCTTGTAGTACAGATACTTCAACAGAACTATGACGCGGTATAACCACGGCTAATTCGTGAGTATGCCTAACGACGCGTGGAAAGCGAAAGCCTGCTAGAAATTTGTCTCGATTAATGCTCAGCGCTTTATATAACGATATAAAAAAGGATAGCTAGGCTTAGTCAAAATATTTCTTATTCATAACAGTGTAACGTTTGCCTACAATGAAGCTAAGATTCCTAGAACCACATCCAACGTGATCAGATTTGGTCATAGTTTCATAGCCCTTCGACGCTCCGCGTTTTCCCCTCCTCTTTTTAACACCACCACTTCATCTCCTAGACAGGTTGCGTGAACGCTGCACTTAGGGTGTGTATAACTAGGGTTGTCGACTACAGCGGGCGAGCCCGTCACCTCAGGAAGTTTTAACGATTAGTCGTTCTATCTCCCTGGAGTGAGCGCAGAAGACTTGGACAAAACAGTCCACCATCTAGCTCCGCCACAAACCCGTAAGAGGCCAACGCCTTAGCTGCGAGATAGCCAGGAGTGTTACCGAGCGGGCTTACACTCACGCCCTTACTTCTAATTGTGACCAGATTACTCCAGTCTCTCGATTGGTTACGAGTTCGAGGTCGCTTGTGCGGTTCTCTCCCTTGCTAAGCGGTGAAACGGTGTTTACCGAATCTATCGCGGACCACAGC